>CAEGAF010153979.1:0-38883 GCA_903067075.1 Micropoecilia bifurca
AAATAAATATATCAAATCTAATTAAAAACATAAATAAGTGATCAGTTCTTTACTGTTATGGTCTGTAAGATATATTTATTTTACACATTTACACTTAAATGCTGTTATTAAACTTACCTTTTATTGTATCCTTAAGATTATGAGAATGCGGAAATTTTTCATCTTGGTTCCCAAGGCAAAATCACACCGGAAGTAAGAATACCCAGTTTTGAGTTATGGTGGCCATTGTCTGACGTCACTGTGAAAAGGGTCTATTACCATAGACATAATAAAAGTATTATGTCTATTATGTATATGTCTATTACACGCTGCAGCTGTGACGTTGCCGTATTAACCCGATATTTGCTGGAAAGTGCAACGTCTCCCCTTTCAGAAACCGAGGGAATTTTTCAGATAGCGCTATGTGTGGTGAAATTAAGGTACTGCAAACTTAGATGTGTCGCAGACATGTTCCGGTCTAGTATAAGGGTCCGGGAAACTAGAGTTTGGTTGAGGCGGACCGTTTGGTCAAAAGCCGGAAATCCGGCCCCTGGCTGGAGCGCTTTAATCCCTGGACGTCGGTGCTTAGGAATCTTGACGTTCAAAATATTAAACTCATTGACATTTAAGGTTATCAAGAGGATTTTGGTGTCTCAGGAGTTTAAGGAAAGTTTCTGATTTCCAATAACTAACAAAAGTCTGAGGAAGAAAAGAAAAAGAGGAAGATGAGGTAAAGATCTCAAAACCATCAGGACCGATTTCTCCAACAGAACTGCAACTAAAGAAAGAAATGAATTACTTATTTGTGATTCAACATTTGATTGTTGCCTTAGATGTAGAAGCAGCGATGGTTAATATGTGGAATAAAAACTCATGCAACATATTGGGTAAATAAACTGTTTATTATGGGCAAAATAATAAGAAGTGGCTGGGGAGAGGGAAGTCTGGGCTTCCCTTCTGAAGCTGCTGCCCCCGCGACCCGACCCCGGATAAGCGGAACAAAATGGATGGATGGATGAATAATAATAATGCCAAAAGATTTAAAATTCTTTTCAGTTCCAATGAAGGTTTTTGTTATTGGTATCAAAGTAAAAAGAAAACCCCAATTTGTTAAAAGCCTATAGAAAATAAATGAACCATTTTAAACATATTTTTTCTACTACTTGCAATTATTTGTTTAGTTTCTCTCCATTGTTTCCTCTCTGTGAATCAACCATTTGATTATGGTGGTTGTTTTGAATATTTTTGTGTTGGACAATTACATTGCATTGTGTCGACTGTCTGTTTGCTCAGAATGAGCCTCTTGTTCTCTGCAGTGTCAGCACTGGGTGAATTGGGAGTAATTCAGGCAGAGAAGAGGCTTTCAGTTATTTACAACCTTAGACAAATTGATGTGCTGAGCTCAGAGTTAGCCGATGTAATTCAAGTTCCTCTGCTTTTACCTCTTTCCTGCTGTCTGTGTCTAATCATCAGTCACTCAGAACTAATCAATCTGCAATAATCCAAGATATCTAAACGTTTAGTTCAGAGTCGGGCACTATTAACTCAACTATTTTAATATGTCAATGTTTTTTTGGTGAAGCATTTCTTTTTTTAAATAATCATGTCTATACAGTGTAAATAAAGAGAAGTTTTCTGTTAGGTTAGCAGAAAACCTAACAGAAAATTGTTAGGTTTTCTGTAGCTAAACTACTGCTAGCTACTAGCTGGATTTATTAAGAGCCCTCCGTCTAAAAACCCAAACCACAGATTCGTTCATGCTGACTTTACGTGCAGCTGCTCCATTTCCCTCCTGTTCTGCCAGATCAAAGGCCTTCAACTTAAAAGCTGCATCATATGAGTTTGAAGAAATTTCCTCCGTCATGCCTGCTGCTAGCATGTGCTTGTTCTGAATGAAAAGTAGCACTTTCTTTGATTTCCGATTTTGACTTTCAATAATTCACTTCCTGCTAAAGAGCCCCCTGGCGTTGAAAGAAAAATCCACAGAAAAGCTGCACCGTGTATATAAACCGCATGGTTCAAAGCATAGGAAAACAGTGGCGGCTTATAGTCCAAAAAATACGGTAAGTATGAAACTTTATATATATACAGTTTTATATATTTATATATTTAACTGTATCTCATAATGAACGTGAGGCAAAACAAAATTTATGTCCACTTAGTGTCAAGTAAAAACTGTATTGAATACATAAGAGAGAAAAAAAGTTCTTTCTTACTGTCTCAGCTAAATGTATACCTTTACTGTTATTATTTAGATAGTTACAGCTATAACCTTAATCAGGTGTTTGCACGTGACCCAAGGTGACCTAAATTAGCAGTTTTCTGTACTTTCCTTTATGATGCTTCACTTTCAGTTGCTATCAATCTTTGGAGTTATGCCAGTTTTTTTTTTCTTTTGTTTCACTTTTATTATTGTTTTCTGGTGCAACAAAATGTTCTGAAACAGGAGGAGGAGGAATTCAAGACCTTTCTGTGAAATCACAAGTTGTTGAAAATCATTTGAGGAAACTTTGTGTTTTCTTATGAAACTCCCAAAAGCACGGTGAGCACTAACATCAGGGAATGCACCTCTTTTACATACATAGTTATTTTCTGAACATTTTGCAGTATAATAAAATGGGCTGATATATTAACGGGTGAGGTATAAATGTTAACTTTGTAGCAGTTTTGGGTTGAATCCCAAATCATTGTTTGTCATTGTTGGTATAGAAATAATAGCCAGATGTTTTGCTGAGTCAACATTAAATGGAAAGTCCCAGGTCTACATTTGCAGCTCACCAACTCCCACTGGAGTCGTGTGTAACTAGAAATCTTCCTACTGTTTCTGTAAATACCTTCTAGTTGTCTTTGCCCCCAAGTCGTGTGTAACTAGAAATCTTCCTACTGTTTCTGTAAATACCTTCTGGTTGTCTTTGCCCCCATCTGATCGCAAAGCCATGTGTTGTTGAGAAATAATTTCTCATCTTTTTGCAAGAGTTGTTGGGGGGGGAAGTATGCTGCTCCTTGTGCGATTGCAGGAACCTTTTCAATTGTGCAACATGAGGGATGAATTGTTCCAACATGTTTCCACCTCTGGGAGGCCGGAGGTCCACATCGATACAGTTGGAGGTGTTCAATCTGCTGGACCTTTTCCATCAATCACACGTCAACTGTATGGATCAGACGCCATAATTTGATCAGTTTTTCCATCCGGTGCTTCAGTCAGAGACCCACATTGACTTCTCATTTCCTCCCGTCGGTGGGGAAACCGTGACGAAAGCGACAGCCGCTGTAGGCAGAAATCCCCCCCTGAGGTGTAGCTCTGGGCTGTTCTGGTTTCACTTCTGACCTCAGAAACAACAAACTTGACACTTTTGCTTTTTCGACACAGTCTACCATGCAAGTAATTGAATTTGAAGTCATGGATTAGACGGGTTTTTTTGTCTTCTTGGTAAAGAGAATTCAGTAGATTTAAAGAGAAGTGGAACAAACAAGTGACTACACTGAGTAATACCTGTTTTGCAGCAGTTTTTCAGTCTTACATCATTGAGTCCTGCCAGACAAACGGGAGATCGACCAGCAAAACAAGCATACTGAGGCTTTATCGGAATGAAATAAAGAAAAAACAAACAACAATGCTTTGTAGAGTCTATCTCTGCAAAACAAGTGATTTATGAGACTTGAGTCTGCATCGGATTTAAATCACAAAAATCTCCATTCCATGCGATTAAAGGAAGCCAGTAAGTGTGGATCATTTGGGTAAATTATTATTAATGTTGTCACCTCTTTCAGCCTTTTTGTTGTCATGGAAACTTATTGTATAGTACACACATTTCTTGCAACACTCACAGAGGTGTGTGTGTTGTCATCCTAAGGGTGTGTTGGATTCATTATTCTGGGAAATTTGGTGACCATTGATCATTTATGTTGTCATCAACGGACATCTTGGACACTTTTGGTTTTGGTTAAAATAAAAAGCTTTTTCTGTTTTGATTTTCTTGTCCAGAAATGTTGCTGTACTTCATAACTCTGAAACATATTTAGTTAATCACTTGGAGTAAATCTTGAAACACCTTTAACTTATAAACACTTAAAGTAAGGAGAAGAAAAGCCTTGGAATTCTGCACAATAGACTGTTATTAACAGAGTACAAAGTATGGAGATTACCAGGTTTTAGCTAAGACAAGAGACATGAACCTTAAAGCCTAGACTTGGAGTTTAGAAAAAATGGCTTATGAAAATATTTTCTCTATAACTCCCCGTGCAGTACTTAAATTAAATCTAATTTGAGTTTTCCAACCTAACTGTTGTTGTAGTCGATAGAATACCCTCATTGGAAAAGAGAAAAGTTAATCATGATATTCTGATGTTTAGCATGAAACTCAAAATTAACGAGTGAAAACAGAGCAAACAGGTTTGTGTAACTTGTCGGGTCTTCCTGATGCCAACGCACAAAGTAAAACAGAAAGAAATCAAAATGCGATTAGCATCTCGGTTGTTTTAAGGCTCATGTTTGTTTTAGATAAGATCATTTAGTCAAAGCAGGTCCTTCCTGGTCATTTAGTCAAAGCAGGTCCTTACTGGTATTAGTGATTGAGGCTTTCGGTTGAGAATTTGATTCCAACTTTATCCTAAATGTTTCCACGTATAAAAATATAAAGGCACAACAAAGTTCAATCTTTGTATGGCTGAACATTCAGGTTAACTTCACTGGCTGTCCGGCCTTCCCCCACTGGTGTCTGGATGTGTCAGTCACTGGACTGACACATCCAGAACCCCCACAGTAACTTAATAATGGTCCAGCCCAGCAGCCTGGACCATCACCTGGACTCTGTCTCCACCACTTTATCCTGACAGCAAGCAGGAAGCACACAGAGTTCATTTGACCTTCTATTAATAACCGCGCGCTTCAACACCGAGGACCGGGTCAGAACCCGCTGGCACGCAGGACTTGTTTGATTTCTGTGGCCTGTACAAGTAAAGAAAGAGAAAAGCATAATTAATTAGATGTACCTCACAGCACTAGTAACTGAATGTTTGATTTACTTTCAAATTTAACTCTGCTGAAAACCTAAACATACTTCTTAATGTTTCATCAGTTAGCATTGTATTATATTTTTGTAACCAAAATATTAATGCCTTTGTGACTTAATTTAACAAAGCTAATAGCTTGAAATGAATATATGCTTT
Source organism: Micropoecilia bifurca (assembly GCA_903067075.1). Taxonomy (NCBI): domain Eukaryota; kingdom Metazoa; phylum Chordata; class Actinopteri; order Cyprinodontiformes; family Poeciliidae; genus Micropoecilia; species Micropoecilia bifurca. The sequence goes on from CAEGAF010153979.1 coordinate 5,149, forward strand.
TTTAATTTAATTTGACTTAGCATAACAGAATAAAAGGGGCAACCCTTTCCAGCTATTTCTGATTTACTCAGATTTTGCTTTCCGAGATCTTGTGAGCCTTCAGGTAAGCTGATGGTTTTCTAAGCTTTCTCAAGGTATTTAGGTATTTTTTTTTACTTACTTTAGTGGTAAGTGTGCCTTAAAAATGAGAAAGGAGGAGACCAAAATAGAATTGACTAGTTATTAGAATCTATTTTATCTCGATCGACACTCACCAGTGTCCAAATGGAAACTTGGCGATCGGTTATTTTATTAATCCTTAAAAGCATCACTAAGCACTGGCATCCATGATCTTCACTGATGACGCTATTCCCTAGAGACCAGGATCCAAAGTTGACTTTTTTCACCGTTATCAGCTAAGAAAGTTGTATTTTCTATGACATATTGTCTTCAGGTCATATAGGCTGCCTGCAAAAGAGAGCAAAATGTTTAGCTGATGACTGGAAAACTGGAAGAAACGTTGCTGGGGTTTTTTTAAAATACAATTTTCAGCCTTCAACCTTTTTATTATATTAACATACTGAAACTGGAAATATTCATAACTTGATGGAAATGTGTATCTGTGTATACATTCCCTGTTTAAAACTCGGAGTGCTATTTTTGTAATGCTATGTATGTGTGCTATGTAGTTTGTATCCATGCCAAACTCTAAGATAAAATACCAAAGCCAGTTTAAAGAGCTGCAGTTCCTCATGATTCACTGCTGAGAGTAGGAAGACCAGAGAAATTATTCTCATGTCCATTCTTAAAATATTTTTTGTTATTGTAGCTTTTAAGTGGAAAGTGCATCTGTTATTTTAACAACAACCTTTAGTGTGTTTTATTGGATTCAGACCAACACAAAGTAGTGCTCAGTTGTGAAAAGCAAATGAAAATTGAATAAAACATAAAACTTTGTTTTGTAGATCAATACACATAGACTGCAGACTTATATAGAGCTTTATTATGGCACTCGATGATGTTTTACATAAAATCAGTCATTTCCATTCACCTGCTGATAGTGAAGCTACTGGGTTGCAGCCACAGCTGACAGCAGTCTGACAGAGAGTGAGTTCAAAGTTCAAAGTTTTGCAAGGCTTTCTACTCTTGTTTTTCTTTAAAGCTTGGTGGTTCTATTTATCTAGCAAGTCTTTGAAAATGACAAAAGTGGAGGTCAAAAGAAGAAGCCTTGCCAGCTCTCAAAACTATGTGATGTCACTAAAACCCAGAAAATTATAAAACACTTCCATAGATTACGTTTTTGTTGTTAAAAATGGGAGCAAAGTGTGTGTCTCAGGTTGATAAAGAGTTCAGATCTTGCTGGCTCCTGTTGCTGCCTGCTGACTCAAACCTGATCTATTGTCGTTTGGTTTTGCCTGAATGATTCATGGGGTTGAGAGGCTTAACAAACAAAACACTCGTTTGAAAACGGCCAGATTGTTGATAAGAAAAAAGTAAATGAAAAAAAAAAAAACTAACAAGCAGCCCTAAGAAAACCATTTTTTTTCTTCTTTTTTTTTTAATCCCACTCAAATCTCAACATCCCAAACAGATTACAAGAAAATGTGTATTTCTAAAAGACATCAGAGTGTGAGGAGTGGAGGTGTGTTTGCGCGCTGGTAGCATCTGGCTGGCGCATGTACCAAGAGTGGGCGGGGCCAAACAGGAAACGATGAGGTCATTGCGAAAAGTAAGAGGGTAGAGGAAGACGGCGAGGAGAGGGATGGGTGGAAGAGCCTGGAGGAGGGACATTGATTCAGAGATGAGCTAAGCTGGAAAGGCGTGGGCCCCCCCGTCTCTCTCTCTCTCCCCCTCTCCCCGCCTGCAGCTCCGTGGCTCCGCTCGGCTTGGCTGCTGCCAGTGTTTTGTTGTGACAGCGCGGAGAAACGCTTTCCTCAGTAGAATGAACTAGAAGAGCGAGGAGGAGACTCCAGCTCTCGCTGACATGGTGGGAGACTTGTTTTTCTGGAGCTTCTGCTGCCTGCGGCTGTGGAGACGGGACAAGAAGGTGAGGACGGCCACCGCTCCCACTTCCTGGGCGCCTTTTGGGTCATATGTAGTATTCATGAGCCCGCGAGGAAGCAGGCGGGCTGGCTGAGGGGGGCGCGGCGGGGGGTCTGCCGGGTCGCTTTCCAGCATGGCGTTTTAAAAAATTTAACGCTGAATTCAGTCTGTGTTGCTGCATTTTGTGGGTCATTTTCAACGTGGGCTACTGTATCGCTCTAAAACCACGGTCCTGCTGTGTTTTTGCTTTTTGTTTTATTGCGAACAACTGACGACACAGTTTTAGAAGCTGTTCATTCTCAGCTATTTAGCATAAAAGTGCAACTAAAAAAAAAGTGCTTTCGGGGTATTTTTGATTCGCCACTTGGTGCTTTCTAAGCGCAGCGATGGGTTTCCTCGTTTTACTACAGTGGATGTGGGATTTACAGAGCGAGAAGTCAGAATTCATTAGGGCTCACCAGAGAGGAGGCCTGTTGTGTGTGTGTGTGTGTGTGTGTGTGTGTATGTGTTACTGTACTGTTTGTGGTGGAAGGGGGTTTCCATTCAGAGAGCATCAATGTGGCTCACTGTCTTCATTCCAGTTGTTTCCCTAAATAATTCCCACAGCAGCTTAAATGTGTGAGCAGCGCTCTTGGTAAACTTTGTTTGGCCCTCTCTGCTCAGTCTGCACCAACAGTTTTCTGCAACATTTTAACCATATTTATGTGAATGGAAGCTCTATGACATGTTTTTCTTTTCTTGGCATTTGGCTACGTTTTTTGCTTTATTCCAGTGTTGACTAACATGCAGCTCTGTATTTTTGAATGAATGAACCCAGATTAAAAGGAGCAATGATTGAGTTTGCTCTCAAACTGCAGATGAATATATGAGCTAAACTCAGTGTCATTAACATTTGGTGCTAAGGTCGATGCTGTTAATCTCACCGGTGCTCTTTCTTCTCTGGAGTCGAGTTAAGGAGAACGAAAAATACTTTGAAAACCGACTGGTTTATTTTTACCCTTGGTTCCCCTTTTTGTGGCATCTTATCTATTTTTATATAAATAGCTGCATGACTTCATCTTTTTTTAAGGGTTCTCATGTTTGCGGTGTGCTCTGCTTAAGTATATTATCCAATTGCAACATTTAATCCACAAGACAATTGTGAAATTACGTGGGGAATTTGAAGAAAGTCATGTTGGAAAGTCTGAAATAAAACTACTGAAACAGGAACTGAATGACGCACTTAGAAACATGACTAATGTAAACAGCAGCGTTTATGAAATGTATGAATAACAAGAGGAAAAATCCAGTTTATTAGCTTCATCACCTAAATTACTAATAAGTATTGCATGTAAATTCAATTTAAAAAGAAATTGACAATGGTACAATGCAGTAGATAATCCAGGAATGGAAACACTAGGAAGGTTGATGGTGCAATATTATTAAAATAGAAATTAAATTCAAGAGGCAGCCCCATAAACAAAAGTTTGACTTCAACAACACAAGAAACAAAGAACAAGATATAAGGCAAAATAAAAGATGAAATCAATCACAAACCTGAAAAGTGGTTGCAGGTTTGGTTATTGTTTTAAGATATTTTATTTATTTATCTATTATTTATTTAGTTATGGACAATTACAAATACAGTGGACCTCCAGTTGAATTGTTTAATGTTAAAGCAGCTTAGCTGATTTTCAACAGGAAGCTTTTGATGGATCAGAAAACGAAAACAGGAAGAAGGTATAAGAAGTTAATATCTCAAACATCAATGTTGGACCAGTGTTCAAAGACCCTTAAGCGCCCATTTAAATTATATTTTAACAAGTCCTTCTGTTTTTCTTTAAGCTGTTTTTGACTTTTGCATTTTACATTTTTCCCAATTTACTAGAAATTCACTCAATAAAATTCTGTAATGTTATAAAACTTTGATTTACAGCTTTCAGTGGTTAATATGCCATCGTAAAGACCTCAGAATAATGTTTAAGGAATCAGAAAATTTCATAAATCGTTACCAACTGAAAACTTTTGTGCCAAAAAGTTTCTTTGGAAACCAAAAACTGGTGATTCAATGCTCCTTTCAACACCTTTACTGTTTTTATTATTCGATTAAAAAACTGCAGTCGACTGCTCAAGTATCGCTGGCTTTTTGTAAAATGATCACAAATGTAATAATTTATTTTATGCTCATGAACAAAACCATTTTACAAATGTTTCAAAATTGGACCAGTGCTTTAACTTTGTAGCCTTCAATGGAGTTTATTTTCTACAGATGTTTGGATTGGTGGTAAAACAACACCGTTAACTTCACTTAAGACAAAATGTAGAAATTATTTTAAACTTAAATGTTATTTATGGTTTTCTTTTATGTACAGTTGTAATTTTGGCAGTTGAACCAGTTAAAATGGACAAAATCCATGTTTCCTAATTTGTGTTTCAAACCTCAGTTAACAAATCGATTGAAGTTCTACTTTGGACTTGATGAAAACAAAATAATCAAATGGCTTTTCTCAGAATTTATGCTCCCTATAACTTGAATATTTAAAAACTCCCAAAAAATTATTTTATTTGACTGTTGTGTTTTTTAACATTTGTCATAAGCTTATTTGTGCAATTATTAAAGTAAACTCTCTATAGGAGCTTTTTTTTGTTTTATTAAATTTATCAGAATGAGAAATCCCATCAACAGACAGCATCTTGTCAAAAGGTTTTGTAAAGATATGCAAAGGTTAATTGCAAATTAAACTCAAACAATGCAAAATTAATTTGTGTTTTATGTGCATTGTGGAAAGTAACCAGCAAATCCAGGCCTTATAAAAATATTAAAATGTGGGGGGTTTTTCCTAGCAAAAAGTCTGACCAGTTAAATCTCTAAGGAGAATAAAGTTCAAAACCACTAACTGTTTCTGTGTAATTAAATATCTTGAATAACATTTCTGATGCAAAGGTTGTAGAAAAAGTGTTTAGTTCACAGTAATAAAGTCGATTTGAATGCAAAACCCCCCTCTGATTTTACAAATTAGGGAAAAAATCCATTTTACCCTTAAGGTTATTAATTTGTGGTAAAAATGTATAAAGATGGCCTTATTGTTGTGCAACAGTGTGAAACGTTTAGTCGTGCACCGTGTGGACTCACAGGACCGGAGGGGAAAACCAGAACAGTCTCTGGTTTGTTGTTGGAGGTAAAATGAAGACCCACCGTCAGAAGCGTGATGATGAGCTCATCCCCAGTAGATCCACCACAGACACAACACACCCGCAAAGACGGCAACATCCACAGGAACCAGACATGTGATGACTCTGTTTGAAGACAGATTCTGATCGCGTGGTGGCAATTCGTTTTATTTTAATTAAAATACGTGAGTCCTCTTTATCTGCCTGCTTTGCAGAGGACGGATGTGTTTTATGGGAGGGGAGCAGCTGTCTGTCTTTAAATGGGTGTGTGTGCCCACATGGCAGACAAATGGCAGCCTTAGTGACAGGCCGAGTCGAGCCGACACCCTCGACGTCTCCGTCCAGCTGTCCTCTCTTCCTTTCCCCTCCTTCTTTACAGGCCTGTACCTAAAGTGACACAGTCACAGAGAGGAAACCCACATACATCCATAAACAAATGTGATGCCCAAAATATCGAATGGAAAGTTATTTTTCTTCTTCCTCTGTTGTGTTCAGATCTCAGATATCGCACATGTGTCAGACTCAGGCTCTGTTTTATAAATTTGTTAGATTTCTGTTTCATTTTCATACAAGTTAGTTAATCTGTCTCTTCTGTGTTTTGAGGTAGATAAAAAAAAATGCTTCACGTCAGGTTGTTCTTGTGCTTTACTGTGTTTTTTTAGAGGGAGTATTTATTAAAAAACACTTTGTTTCTCTGAAGCCTGTGAGTTTTCTTGTGTTGGCCCTTTTCTGTCCACTTATGGTATCATTTCTGCTTTGGAGGAGCAGATGTTGCTTCTTTTTCTTAGGTTTTTTTTGTATGTTTTATTTATATTCCAGTTACTAAATTAGTTGCTGATTATTTCAATACTTGATTTCTGCAATTAATTGTTTCATCCCTAGTTTTGTACATATCAGGTCAAAGTGTCTTTTTGTAAAAAGCCATACTGTGTGCGCTAGAGAAAGGAGTCAGTAGTTTTGTAGTTAAATAGGATTTCACTTTATATCCTAACAAAGACAAAACCGCAACAGCTTAAACATCTAACATTAGCACAAGCAACACAGTTAGCATTATTATTATTAACATTGTTTCTGTATTTTTGTGAGGAAGGGCAAGCAAAAAATTAACCAATTATGATCACCAGTCAGTTTCTTAAAGTATCTCTGTTTATTTGTTAAATGCTTTAAGCCTTTATTTCTTCAAGACACAGTTGAGGTGAATTCAAACTGGCTGTTGTGACCTTTGTGGGGTTTTTTATTCTGCAGAAAAGCTACATCCACAACATGTAGGGTAATTAGATGGATTTAACCTCATTGTCTTGCATGCAGAGCTCCCTTGTTAGACTTTTTTTTTTTACATCATTAGCAATGCAGATCATCGCAGTTGATGAGATCTGTTGAAGGGTTGAACAAAAAAAATCTGCCTCTGAAGGCAAAAACTGGGTGCAGCCTCTAGGGAGGAAACAGCTCAACCTTTGGCACTGACCCTTGTTGCTCATGTTTAACCATCGGTCCTCATTAAGTGTTTGAGCGGGCGCGTTAGTTGCATCCACAGGAGACCGGTTTACCTGAGAGAGTTGAAGAAGGTCATTAGCATTATGTGCAGGAAAGAGCCGTTTAATCAGTGGTTTCAATCCCAAGAGTCAGCAAGAAGTTGCAGGCTTATTTAAAAAGATGCTTAGTAAGTTGTTTTTTTTTAGGAATGTTTTAAATAAATGAATGTCATAAACAGTTGTTGTACTGCAGACGGTTGTACTTTTAAGTGCTTGTTTTCTCCCCAACACTGCAGTTAAAGACGTGTTTGATCATTTTAGCTGTTTTCTGTGTGGAGAACAATCAGAGCTGTGAGCCGCCAGCAGAGCAGCATCCACACATCTGTCTGCGTGAATTATTTCCTCTTGCCCTGCTCTGTTTTTATAGCAGTAATTCAATTCCACTTCTTGTTTACAAAACTGCCCCCAGCTGCCGCAGACATCTGGCTGCCGCAAACTCCATCTCGGATCTTGCAGCTCCGCTTTAACCCCGGTGACCAGACGTCACCCCGCTTCCCAGGCCGGCCGTAAAAACCTCATGTAGCTCGTAACCCGCCCGGCTCTTAGAAGCTTTTCTTGTCAGCAACTTGCTTTTTATTTGATCAGTGAAACAAGCAAGCACCTTGAATAGTTTGAAGAAGTAATTAATTTTGTATGATGTTTTCTTTTTCTCCCCCTGCAGGTTGCAGGAGAACAGAAGTATCACCCAGAATGCTTCAGCTGTCTGAACTGCAGGGCATTTATCGGTGATGGAGACACATACGCGCTGGTGGAGAGATCCAAACTGTACTGGTGAGCATCCGCCACATCCTGCTGTGTTTAAAACCTAAACCTTCAAGTGTCGAAATGCTTTTAAATCATTTTGTTCAATGCAAATCAGAGGCCAAACGGTGTGAGCGTCGTAATCCTGTCCACGTTTTGTATATTTGCTCAAAGCCGCGTCGGTAGCAGGGATGTTTGAGTGTGACTGTCACAAGACGCACTCCATCAAGCAGATGATTGAAAATGAAGCTCCCAAAAACGTCAGGCGCTCTCCAGTCTTTTCCGTCGTGCCGCTTCATCACGGCGGCGTCTCGCCTCACAGGGAGACACTTTTACCTTGAGTCATGACCAAGAAAAGAAAAAAAGTAATTCGGCAAGTAATGCAACCGCTGTGATCTCACCATTACTGAGTCATCCTGAGATCAAATGAGGCCAATAGTTCCTACCAACATCCAGTTTCAACAGCTGCCTTGTTAAACAGGTTTTCTGCAATTTAAGTCGAAAATGAAATTACACACGGAACAATGAATGTGGATCATAAATTACTCTGTAACCATAAATTAGGTTAAGACACAGATCTGATTCCCTCGTAGGTAAATTCCCAGCACATTTCTTGCACGTTTGTTGGCTTTCGAAACCAAGTTGTTCACGTTGAAGGTCAGCCTCCACACAATGACTGCACAGTGAGCGCCATGTGCTGGAGCTGGATCTCATCGTCAATAACATGTGATGCTTAAAGATGCAACGAGAGGCTCTGCTTTCTCTCACGTGGTTCCTCGCACCCTGCCGAGCCGCTTTGCTCATACCTTTGATCACATCCCCCCCATCTCTCTCTTCTGACTGCAGCGGTCACTGTTACTATCAGACCATCGTGACGCCCGTGTCGCTGCCGGACTCACCGCACTCCCGGATCCCGCACACCGTCACGCTCGTGTCCATCCCCGCCTCGGGCGAGGGCAACAATGGATGCAGAGGGCGGGGCTTTTCTGTGGCGATTGACCAGCCGCTCAGCCCTGCCAACGGCTTCAGCCCAGAGCACGGACGCACCGTCAGGGTGTCCCAGTGAGTGTCAAAGGGTTTTATATTTCATTTATTTTTACTTTTTTCTTTACAAAAAGAATGAAAATTAAAATAATTTTTTTTAAAAATCACCAGTTTCCGTACTTTCTAAGGCGGAAACTGAACAACCAAATATGTACTTTATACTTGATAAACCAACATAATGTAGCATGTTACTATACAGTGGAAAGGAAACAGTGCATATTGTGTTTTAGAAATAAAATGATTTTACTCAAATAATCTTAAATACCACTCACAGCGATAAAATCCCATCAAAAATCAGATAAATTTAAGAAAAAGTTAGTTTAAAACACACAAACACCTGTGAAAGTATCTGATGGGGGTGACATCACCTGAACACGCAGTCAGAAGTGCATCTGAAAGTTTTTGATGCAAACATGCTCATGGTAGAAAGTCCTAATGAAACACTAAAGATTGCTGATGAGACGTTCTATATTTACGTCTCTTCGTGTGCAAGTCTGGTAAAGAAAACTCTAGAGTTCTGCATCTCTCAACTGCAGAAAAACATTTTCCTTCTGCTTCTCACTTTGCTCTGTGTTGGCTCTGTCCTTTTGTTTAAATGTGCTTATTGTTTTGTTTTCTCGCGTTAACTTCAGAGTGGATCCTGACTGCATCAGCCCAGATGTAAAAAACTCCATCCATGTTGGGGACAAGATCCTGGAAATCAATGGGACGCCCATTCACAACGTTCCCCTGGATGAGGTAGAAACCGCCTTCAGGATCTTCCCTCTGACATGCTGCCGGGTTTACACTTTCTAGTGTTCGCCCAGTTCGCTCTGAAGTTTGGTCTTCATGTCAACCCGCTCTTCTTCTCTAGATCGACCTGCTCATCCAGGAGACCAGCCGGCTGCTGCAGCTCACCATCGAACATGACCCTCACGCTCAGGAGGGGGGCTCCTCGGGGGCCGAGGATCAGGTGGACGGCTGCCTGTCCACCCCGGTATCGGACGGCCCCAGCCCCACCCTGCCGATCACCCAGGCCCCCAACCCTGACATCAGCAACCTGAAATCACGCATAATCACGTAAGAAGAGCTGCTTTTAAAAAAATAAGTACAAATTATGCAACTGCAGTCAGATCATCTTTATCTCTTGTCCCTCTCAGGCGGAGTTACAGCATTGATAAGTCGCCGGGCTCCAGCAACGCAGCATCGCCCGTCTCACACAGGAAGGACATCAATCGGTCGGAGTCGCTCCGGGTCGTCTCCAATCGGACTCACCGCATCTTCCGCCCGTCTGACCTCATCCACGGAGAAGTCCTCGGAAAGGGATGCTTCGGACAAGCCATAAAGGTAACCCTGCTTATATGTGGTGATACCGAGAGCCTCCAGAAGGTGGCGGCATTGAGAGAAGCCGCAGGAATCTCAAAGCAGGAAGGAAAGGCGTCGGTTTTAACACTTTGTGGACATTTTTTTCAGTTCTCGTGTCGTCATACAGAGGAACGAACTCTTTACGGTTGATGCTCTCCCTTCCTGTCGCTCATCTCTGCCTGTACATTTCTGTGTCACGTTGCAGGTGACCCACAAGGAAACGGGGGAGGTGATGGTGATGAAGGAGTTGATTCGTTTTGACGACGAAACACAGAGAACATTCCTGAAAGAGGTGAGCGCAGACCTTGTTGGCAGCCTAGGGGTTTAATGTAGACGTTTCAGTATGTTCACAATTAGTTTGAGCACAACTTTTACAGCAACAGATTGCTGGTCAGAAGCAGCAACAAGGTGGAATTTCAGGGAATAAGCGACGCCTTGCATAACCTCTGGTAAAGTTTAAGACGGGGGAGAGCTGGCGTTCTCTTCTCCCACAAATGACTAATCTTTTCTCTCCCACACAAAACCTTAAAGCCTTCCTTGAGTCTTAATTCATGTTTAATTATAACAGAGAACAAACATTTCATAAAACTAATGTGTTGTGTCTTTACTAAAATTAAAATTAAATGCACTTTAATTTGGCCAACAAAAAGAATGTTATTCCTGTTGAAGATTTTCACCTTCAACTTATTTTATTGGGACTTAATCTGGTAAAACATCATGAAGTACCACATTGTTGTAAAGTTAAAGTAAAAGTACTTGTCTATTATGGATTTCTCACATAAATTGTGAGTTAGCATGACAAAATAGAAAAAGTTTAAACAGTACCGACACTTCATTGTGTCTGTGTCCATTATGTTTATTTAAATATCATGCAGACATCCAAGACCTCAGGTTACAATCTGAATTCATCCTTCTGCTTAGTGTTTCATCCTCAGTATTGAAGCCTCAAGCACCTTTTTACCAGTGTTTCTGTGTATTTATGTGTGTGGTTGCAGCTTTTAGTAAGCGCTTGCTTTGTAATTTCCCCTGCAAGTCTCACATTACCGGGTCTCTTTTAATCTTGCTTGCAACAGGAAGACAAATGCTTGGTGTAATTGTAGCCCTAACTTCTCAAGCAGTAACGGTGTCCAGTCTGGGCAGGCTGCGGTTGTGGCACCATTTGTAGCATCCTAATCAGTTTACAGCTACATTGAATGTGATTAAATGAACAATAATGTTTTCTGTACTCAAAACTTAGCTTGCCTTTTGCTGTGGATGATTATCATTCCGCGCAACGTTATATAAAATGATTCAGGCCGACATTACTGTTGACTTTTGACTTTTTTTTTTTGCTCCATAACTGTAGTGATATTTGTTAATCCGTCCTCAGGTGAAGGTGATGCGCTGCCTGGATCACCCCAACGTGCTCAAGTTCATCGGAGTCCTGTACAAAGACAAGAGACTCAACTTCATCGCAGAGTACATAAAGGGAGGAACCTTGAGGGAAATAATCAAGAAGATGGTAAGAATGATATGGGATAATGTGTGAGATGTAATGAAATTATCTGGTTTTCTCATCCTTAAAAATTTTTCTGCTTAAACCTTAAAATGTAAGTGTGATTTCTATTTGCAGGACTGTAACTTTCCCTGGAACCAGAGGGTCAGTTTTGCGAAGGACATTGCTGCTGGAATGGTGAGTTCAGAGACTGAGACGTCAATCTGAGTCCAACAGCAGCACATGCTGCTGCCTCCCTCTACTGGCCAACGTAGACCAATACAAGCCTTGTGTAAATTGTTCCTGTACCTCACAGTGTTCAACTTTGTTTTTCTTACAATGAGTGCAAGTTAATTTAACTTTTCTGCTTTGATGCAGCTTTTGATTACCCAGTTTAATTAATTTTATTTCCCCTCTCCCCTGTTTTGTCTGTCTTTTAGGCATATTTGCATTCAATGAACATAATCCATCGGGACCTGAACTCACACAACTGTCTAGTTCGAGAGGTAAGGAACATTTACTCCACTCAAACATGTCTGTGCTTACACACCTTTATTGTTTAAGAGTGTTAATATTTTGTGTACTCATCTTTTTCCATGCTGAAAAACAATTTCAAATGTACAGATTCATTTTGCTTGACCTAACAGAAGAAAATATTATACATAAAAAAGGGCATCTCTGAAAACTTAAGAGTTAAAAATATCCCAAACACTTTGCTAAAGCACAATATTTTTAAGCTTATATCTTGTCCGTCACATTTACTAATAGCACTTTTTGGAATATTCGCTGGTTTAGGACCACACTGTGGTGGTGGCAGACTTTGGCCTGGCTCGGCTCATGGTGGACGATAAATGTGAAAATAAGCTGACGCAGGGAAAACTGTCAGGCCTGAAGAAGCCCGACCGCAGGAAGAGGTACACGGTGGTGGGAAACCCCTACTGGATGGCTCCGGAGATGATCCACGGTAGGATGTACAGTGAAACATGTGGCAATCTAAATAATCCAGTCTTTCTCTGTGCCCTTTTTCTGCTGATCTATGCTAGTAATTTATATACTAACATTATTTTATGTCCTGTTTAGGCAAAAGCTACGATGAGAGAGTGGACATCTTTTCCTTTGGTATTATGCTATGTGAGGTAAGTAGCTGTTTAGCCAGCATAAAGTATGTAATCGTCTAAGCATAAATACATTTATCTGCATGTTTGGGATAAATAACCTTTCCCTGCCAACTAAAAGATGCATCAGTTTATAAAAGATAATTTCCTCGTCCAACATTTAGGATCAGAATGCGACATCCTTGCAATGAACCTGACTTTTAAGGCAAAGTGTCTCAAACTGAGGCTTTAAAACAGACAGGGGAACCACCCTGCTGATAAAAGAAGAAGTGATTGATGCTTTTTAATAGCCTGTCCAGTGGCTGGCAGCTCCGACCGAATGCTGCTGTGTTTGGCTGACTTTTCCAGACCCTTTAAAAATAAAAAGTTATTTTGCCTGTGAACATGTACCTACCAGACGTTGTGGTCCGCCACTGCCATAGGACGACTGCAAACCGTTCCGTCCTTCTGCACAGGAAGGAAGGGTTGTCCGTGGATGCAGTAATTAGAGGTGGTACCGAGTGCACTGAGGGTAACCACGCTGTCCCGGTAGAGGGCCTCATTTTAGTCGGTGTCCGGCAGTAGAGTTTGCAAAATGTGAGGCCTAGCAGAAAGTTTGATTCATCTTTTTTTAATGTCTATTCTGCTTGAAAATATTGCCGTTTTGGGGACTTCTGATGGATTTTGTCCACATTTCAAACTCATTAAATGCAATTTCCATTTCATTTTATGAGGGAATAGTTTCACTCTGCCAAATTTCGACGTCTCTAAAAGCGGAATACATTTTTTCCAGCAGCCCTGCTGAGTTGTTGGACGGGAGCCTGGACACACATCATCCTCCTGCTCCTATGATTTGGGCTCATGGGTTTAGTTAAGTCAGTCAGAGGCCCCAGACTATGACTTCTCCAGATGGCCAGCATTTTTTAGCGACTGTGTGAGGGATTAGTGAGCAGCAGAGCAAAGCCGTCCTCATGTGGCGACTGACGGACAGATTGTTGTGGTCTGGCGGGAGCAGTCTGCGTTAGCTGGGAAGGATTTACTGGTTTCCAGTAGAAACTCTTCAGACACCTCCATCCTCAAATCTTCTCACTCGTGTTTTTAACCTTTTCCCTGTTTTGCCCTCTGCAGATCATTGGTCGGGTTAATGCAGATCCAGATTACCTCCCCAGAGCGATGGACTTTGGGCTGAACATTTCTGGCTTCCTGGAGACCTACTATCCTCCCAATTGTCCCCCTGCCTACTTTCCTATTGCTGCTTTGTGCTGTGATCTCGATGCAGACAAAAGGTCAGAAATCTCCCAAAAAATGTGCACTGAAATCAGACTTAAAAATATTTCATTACCTGGATTTTTGTCTTATTGGAAAAAATTTTGTCCTGTTTTTACAACCTTTTCAAATTTGTCGCTAGAGGTTAAATTGATTTCATTGTCCAAAAGCAATAGATACGCAAGAATTACAAATTGGATATCAAGAACTAAAAAGGTTATAGCCTTATGAACTCAGCTTTAATTCATAAATTGAAGATTTGTATGGTGATTTGTTGAATGAAGAGGAGAAAATTAAAAGAAATGTAGCTGAACGCAGTAAGTTTAAGAACCGTCCATACCTGCAATTTGCCACAAATGAGAATATGAAGATGTAATTAAAGTAACTGAATATTTTAAGTTTTAATTTTTGACCAGCATTGTTACTCTGATACTCACCAGCAACAGCGACTTCCTCATCTCCCAGCGACTATAGTCTAAGATTATTCAAAACCAAGTGAATGTAAACAGCTGAAAATCTCTTCTTCTTGGTCTAAATGTTCTTTTCTGCTCGCAAAATATGCTCTTTTCATTTTTTTAAAGTTATGTATCTGTTAAATACAATATTTGCTTTAAGTGACAACATCTACAACAGGACTGAACTCTGATTTCTAAAACTATTTAGATGGATTAATAAAAACAGTTTGAAAATTCTGGGTGAGAAGGGCTTTTGAAGATAAAATCCAAAGGTAATTTTTCCTCGTGCCCTTTGAACTTTACAGACCTGCATTCTCTAAACTGGAGGAGTGGCTGGAGAACCTCAAGATGCACTTGGACATTGGTCTGCCGCTGATGTCCGAACTGGACCAGTTGCACAAGGCCTTCTGGGAGCAGAACAACATCCCACGCCCTGAGAACGGCCTGCACGCTCATCCAGAGCAACCCGAGTGAAGCGCCGCAAGAATAGTGGCAACGCTGAAGTTGACCCCTCAGGAGAGGATGACCCCGCCCGCCTCGGGTGGCAGAACGCTGCTAGAGGAGACTTTCTAATGACCCGTCATGACTAAAGCAGACGACACTGGTTTTAGCTGGCGCAGGCCAGATGAAAAGACTCAGGGGGAAAATATGAATTTGAAAAGCCACCAGTGTGTGATGCCTGCACACACACACAAACCCATTCTCACTGCAGCTACTTCTGAAGCTAAAGTAAAATATATCATATGCAATCAGAAATAAATTTCACGCAACGCTATAATCGCATACATTTAGCAGAAGTGGTCCCACTAGAGAATACTTACTGTGCTTTTTCCTGTAGTGTGTAACTTCACATGCAAAACAGCAACAAGCCTTCAGCCGCGTCACTTTACGTCTCCAGACCGCAGGGTGCAGTTTGTGTCTATGGACATTTGTGGCGTTTGGTTTGCTTTTGGGTCTCAGAACAGAACTTATTAGAGATGCAAGCAAAATGCAGCGGCCTCCAGTGTCTGAGAGACAGTTTGTAGACCCTCTTCTACAAGTGAAGTGAAACTTTTCAAGCTTTAAGTATCCAATTGACAAATGCATGGCTGTAAATAACGCTGCCGGGTCAATTCTCACTTCAGTGTGACCCTCTGACCCCATTCAGTCATGAACCACTTGGAGTTGCTCGTCTCTCCTGTTTATACTGTAGCACTGATGGTAAGGTACACATCCTACATTTGGTACGTCTTCTCTCCGTTTAGAGTTCTTAGCGCATACCATTCACACTAACACTCAAACACATTATGTGTACATAAGTGGCAACTTTGTAAATGTTTTAAATATTGTAAATGTACAGACATATTTTATATTCGTACGTTACATCGCCATATTTTTATTGGCTGGAGGTGTCACTGCAGTTGAAACGGCACGGCAAAAATATACATTTTTTTTAATTTACGTGTTGTCACTATGTCAGGGTAAATTCTTCAAGACCATCTTCAAACACCTAAAAACCTCTGCTGAAATTATTTTAATAAAACAAAAAACAACCTGAGAACCAATTCTGATAAATGTACGCATTCACTTTTCAACCCTTCTGCAGTTGAATCAAACATTGCAGCTACAGTGCCTTGATGAGTATTTATACCATAAACATTTTCACAATTTGTCGCTTTAGTTTGGAAGGACTTACTGGTTCCCAGTAGAAAGGCTTCAGAACCATGAACTTTAATACATTTTATTGGGATTTTCAGTTGATGGACTAATTGGACAACAGTTTTTACCAACTTTGCACATTTACCGACTGAGATCTTTACCCATTTTCCTTTGCACAATAGCTCAAAATCATCCCGAATAGAAACCAAGTACATGGTATTCAATTTATTTCAAAATCCTTTAAGAATCCCAGAGAATTTTTTTTAATAAATATAAATTGTATAGCTATCATCAACTTTCTCAATTGGATTTAGGTCTGGGCTTTGACTTGTAACACATGACAAAGCTACAGCTTTGACTTTACGTGTAAGGAAGTTGTGCTGCTGAAATCCTCCACTTATTATTAACCTCTCCCCAAAAAAATCCCAATTTAAAACATGGAAGTTTCTGTTTGTATTCTGACAAAGTGTGAAAAAAACTTAAGGGATGTAAATATGTTTGGAAGGCACTGTACATTTTATGAACATCTCTATTCCCCACACTGGAAAAACAACTAATAATCCACGCTCTCATTTCTGATGTACTGTATCATAGAGAAGGTGTTACATCACCAGGTGGTACTGCCTCATCTGTGTGTCCATGTTCCCATCTGCCCTCCTGAGGATGTTTACATATAAGATGTGCTGTAAATATCTCTTGTGTATATATGCGTCTGTCTCATCAGAAATAATCTCCAGCACTGTCAGATTTCTGCGGCACCTTCTAACAAACCGTCTCTCTGTCTTTATTCTGCGAATCTTTTAGTTTCTTTTAAATTTGCTGCATGATCTAGTGGCCAGGTCTTCTCCGCTTTTACTCCAAGCTACTTTAGTCTATAGACATTTTTTTTTATAAATAAAATACAAATTTGGAGTAAAAGATTTAAAAACAAAGTCAATCAAGAAAAGCAGGGCTGAGTAGAAAAAGTAAAAAACAATTTGTTTTTCTATATCTACCCTCTGAAACTCTTTTGTACACATTTGAGTACTTTTGTTTGCACTAACTGGCCGATCTGGGCTGCGTCTTCTTATTTCTTTTTTCTCTTGGGCTACTTGTGATAAGGAAAATGATCAATGTCAGTTCAGGTTGATATTTGAATGCAAGCCACAGAAGGAGCCTTTCAACTGTTAAAAAAAAGGGATCTGGTAAGTTCAGCCTCTCAGTAGCAAATTGGACTTATTTAGTTATTTAGATGCAGCTCAAATTGAATTAAAATCACGTATGCCATGCAATATAGTCCTGGGCGGAGAAAGAGCTATCTGGGTTGCATTTTAGAGATGAAATGCTGGTGTTTTTGCTACTGTGAGGTTGTGATGACCCAGTTCTGCCTGCTGCCTACAGACCGGTCCTTTGTGAGTGGGATTCTGTGCCGTTTCTGACTGCTTGCGATGCCCACGGAGGCGGCAATCGCTCGTTCTGATAGCTGAGCGCTTAAACCTCACCTCTTCCTCACCTTAAATCTTTTTGGCTCAGGGCCGTAATTTTTTTTCTGGAGCTTTTTCCTCAGATCTTAATAAGTACCCACCCGTAACAAGTGAGACTGTGAGGAGCATGTAAACGCCTGTCACTCGGTAGTGGGGGGGGGGGAGAAAAAAAAAACTCCCCCGTTTCTCACATGCATGTACACACAAACGTGGCGCCGTGTTTTCTTCACCGCTCCTGTCTGAGCCATGTCAAGCATGTTAGATGTCAGCGAGGAGACGTGTTGATCGCCGAGAATGTCGCCGCAGCACTTCTTCGCAAAGGATCTTTACCTCTGAACAATGCTGTGCCTTTGTTGTAAGCTAGCCTTGCCAACGACTCGAAAACATGAACTGATTTCCTGTTCAGTTTTTATTTTAATGCATCATCAGTGCAAGCCTGATTCAAGCGAACTGAGCATCTGAGTTGACACCATGACGTGTAAGATTTCATCTTGTTCTGTATCATATTTATATTTTACAGATCTCCATTGTCAGCTTTGATACTTTAATATTATATTCTTTTTTCTTTTTTTTGGTCTTATTTAATTTTTTTTTTTATTTTTTTACACAAGCTGTGAAAAATGATTCTGCACTTTAATCCTGAACATTTGGACTCTGAGGAGGTTACTGTGGGGGTTTTTCTTTATTTTTTGTCACAGCTGAAAATAAAATTATGCTTCTCAAACAAATTCAGATGTTTCATGTCTTTTCTTTTGCTTTAAAACGAAAAGACATTATGTAAAAGTTGTATCTATCTACAAAATGTGCAGCTATATCATAAAAATACTCTTACACCTGGCAGATTTGGGTCTAAAGTATTCTTTATGTTACCAGCATGTTTCTTCCTGCTGAAAGTACTATTGACATCTTGAAGTGGCCAATATGGAATAATAGGAAGAATGATTTGTAATGCCAATGAAAATTGATTGAGATGATGATAAATAATTTTCAGTTTGGTTTTTTTTCATATTTGATGCTTTTTTTTTTTTTTTTTTTACATTCGTTTGCATTTCCTATCAGACCCTAACTAATTGAAAGAAAATCCTGGCACCAAAGAAGCCACACTAGAACGAACAATACAGCTGGGATCCTGTGGGATTTCCAGATCCAGACCAATAAAAAGGTGATGGTTAACCAAACTGGGCATTGTGGTGGTGGTGGACAAAGCAGAAAAGAGTGCTGTAGCGATGTAGCAGTCCCTAGTGATGGCAACGTCAAGAACACAGGAAGTCTGAGAAACACAAGGGGCTAAAAGAGGAAATGGAGACGCTGTGGAGAAATCCTCAGTGAGACCTCAGCGGTTCCAGTGGTTGTGGTGCATATGGAGCTGAAACTCCCAAACTGGAGCAGTCAGTGGCTGCAGCAGATTCCAGGGAACGACCTCTGTCCAGAAAAGGGCGGTCGCAGGAACAGATGAAATATTTCAAGAAACCTTCAACCTAACAGCTGCCTGGTAGAAAACCTGAACTCGAAGCAGAACTTCCTGAGCGGATAATTGATCCAGAGTGATAAACGCAGTGTTTGTGTAATTCCTGCTCTAAAAAACAGGTGGGTGTGTTGTGAAGCTGACCAGCAGATGTCAGTCTCTACTGTTATTTTTCAACTAAAACGTTCATACTGACTTTGACATTTTTTCAACTCCTCTTCTCAAGAGCCAATGTCCTGCATGTGTCAAAGAAAAATCTTTCAAGATATCTGAAATCTTCCTTTTGACTGGAATAAAAAATCCATTGCAATTTTTTTTATATTTTATTGACACCAGGACATTTCACTAGATAGAAATGATTCACAGATATCTGCAAATTCAAATTTTTAAATATTATAACGTGCAGATATTTATACATATGATAGTTGATCAAGAAAAATACTTTAATAATTAATACATAATGTCAATGTTTACATAATAGTGTGAATAATTCGATACAATTCCGATAAATAAAAAAACATTTTAATTTTGTATTGAATAATTTTGTATTTCGTGTGCAAAAGTCCACCAGAAAGTAATTTAAACAGACAGTATGATTCAGCTGCACCACAGATTAACAGCAGACCAACCAACCAGCCTATAAAATGTCAGCTTGCTAACTGACTCCCCAGCTTTCAGGGCAGCACACATACACGTGATCACGCTCCCATCTCGTCCACGTGCGATTGTTTTCATTCCGACGCTGCGGCTGCAGAGGCTGGTGCGTCATGACGTCACGGAGCCAGCGGGCAGCAGGCAGGCGGCTCATCAGTTTGAACAGCGGCGTCGAGGAGTGTGTGAGTAGTCAGTCCTCCCGCAGCTGCTCCCACACAAACACCGACCGTGACAGACCGACCCGGACCGGAGGACCGCTCTGCCCACGACGACAACACCGGCTGGCGCTTCCACATCTCTCCGTGCTGGAAAAATTACCGAAGACGGTCCGAGCCTCGGGGTGCTGCTTTGAAACTTTCAGATGGAAAATTTGTGCGGTAACAACCGGTTTCGGTCCGGAATGTTCAACAACCACGGTGAGTGTGTTCACTACTGAATGACCCATGTAGGTTATTGTGTGGCTGTTGTCGAAATTTGACCCACTACGATGCCCGCCTTGGGATGTAACTTGTGTAATTGTATCCGTGAAGAAGACGCACAGCAAACCGTGTCCAGTTAGCGGGTCTTATGGCTGCATGTCAACCGTTTTTATCCGGGTTTAAAGCCGAAGATTAGACGCAGTTATTTATTTTTTTTTTTCGCTGTGCTGTGCGCTGACAGCACAGCGGGCGCACTTGGTCCGGTTAAGTGAAAATCCTTAAAAAACCTGGCAGCTGGAGCTGGAGCAGCAAACTGCAGTTCTGCAGCTCTGCATGAGCAAAGAGCCAACTCAACTAAACCCCTTCTGAATTACGAAACATTTAGTTTCCTGCTCCGAGAGTGGTCTGATGTTTCCTCACGGTTTTTTAAAATCCTTTTTGTTTGTTTATAACAAAGTTCAACTCGAATATTAATATTACAGTGTATTTTACCTCTTAAAAATATATTTTATGGAAACCAAGCCAGTAATTTGCAAACATTTCCTTCCTGTTTTTGACTCTTTTTGTCACATTTGAAGATTATCAAACCAGAAAACTTAAATATAAGTTTTCAAATGATTTAATTCCTCAAGGAGGAAGAAAAACCAACCATCTTAGCTTTATGTGAAAACGCAAATGCTCCCTGAACCTGATAAATATTCCTTCCACATTTGTGATGTCTGGGTGTTTTACAGCACTTTGGACGGTTGTCCTTGTTTCAGTCACTTTGGAGGATTTAAGATTTCTCCTCAGCATTTTTATCATTTTTTGTCTCTGTTTTTGAGCAGTTCAGAGGTGAGCTTGCAGATGTGCTAAACATTGTTGCCTTAACCCACATGAACTTGAGGTTAAGGTCACGAACTCAAGGCCAAATATTCTTCTTTGGGCAACGGATAGAAGATATGATCTTCTAAATAAGTTCAAGTTTTATGTTGTTGCTGCCCAGAATATCATTGAGCTATTTTGGGAAATATGATCTTTGTCAGCATTTTAGGTCAGAAGTTTGTTTATTTTTAACGCTTAATTGGTAATTTCCATGTATATTATTTCCCACTCCATAATGGCAAGTTTGGACAATATTACTCATTTCATATATCCCTGATTTTTGGAATAAATGGCAAATATGACAAATTTCTCAATATTTACCTTATTTTATGAATATAGACTACTTTATATACAGTTTTGTTTTCTTTTAGGTAGCACATCAACTACTGGCAAAAAATTTAACTGTAAAATTAAGTAATTAATTGCAATGACTGGATGATCGTCAGCTTCATGATTGTGACACTCCCAGTAAAAACTATTTGTGGTGACTTGAGTTTGGGCCAGTCAGCTGGGCTGAATCTGAAGGCGTCAGTCGCACCAAACTCGAGCTGAATTATTTTTTATGGCCTGCCGAATTTCAACCTTTATGGGGCCAAACCACCTTGGACGCATAAATTATTTTTATGAACCACGGATGTCTTGTGGGAGACGGGTGGTGTCATGGAGGTGAAGATGACAGACCATGATTTTAGACCAAATTGTATTTTGTGGCTTTCAGAGGTTTACGATGATTATGATTAGTTTTTCTCTGGAAAATCTGTGGAAATGTGTCATTAATAGCAGTAAGAAAGTAAATGGGTTTTCAAAAGTGGTAGCAGAAACACAAATGTCTGACTTCAAAATGAAAATGGTAGTTTTACCATTTACATTTCAAATGGGCTTAAGAGGTTGAGAAAAATCATTGCAAATGCTAAAATGAACTATTCCCCTCTTTTTTTCCACATTTGTGTCTGCATTAAGTGGATCCTGGTTTGTTTCTCCTAAAAATCATTCAGAATGTTGGTTGCAGAAGGACATTGTTAGACCTTTTATGTTCTCAGATGGGAAACTTTTCATTCATCCCTTTAATCATTCCAACAAACGCATCCTTCTTTATTTTCTCATGGCTGAATTTGTTGAACATTTATTGACTTTAAAACAAATGTGAAAGCGCTTTTTTAAAGTTTTACTCTCAGAAATTGTGTTAACATGCCCAGGTGTTCACCTTTAACACTTCTCCTCAGTGATTTTTTTTTTCTGGAGCTGCATCACCTTTTGCAGCCTGGTCAGAAAATGTTAGTTTTTCCATGTCTGCTTGCCGTATTACACCTGCTCACGTTACTGGGAGGTTTAGATGTTATTTGTGATTCTTGAGTTGTTCCCTCGTTAGTCTGTGAGTTTACCATTTGGTGATGTTTAAACATAAAATGTTATTTATTTACTACAAACGTAGAACTGTTTGTGTTCTTAGAACTGAAAAATGTGGTGTGCCTATGTTTCGACCCCTCTTACTCTGATAATGCCAAATAAACCACAGTGCATTTAATTGCCTACATAAGTCGCCTCCAACTGTGTGGTTTAATCTCAGTATAACTCCGGCTCTTCTATGATGGCCTTAGTGATTTGTTGGAGAACATTAACAGGATTATTAATATTATACAGGGTAATGGAGAAAATCGGGGAGATGCAAGGTTAGATTATAAAATCACATTCTGAGGTTTGAACATGTTATAGCGAACTAATCAATCTATCTCGCATCCAAAAATTGAAAAATGATGGCAAACCTATCAGTCATTTCCTCCTCAAGCAGTGACAAGGAAACAGTCATTAGCTGAGGATGACTTGAGCTAATTACAGGAAAATCCTGTTAGTAAACCAGTCAAGGCACCCAAGACTAGACCGGAGACTAAGATGCTCCTTCCGGTACAAACTCACAGCCAGACAATGTTATGATTCATATAAAAGTGTTTAATAAGTCAGATTGGCCCAGTCAAAGTTCAGCCCCTACATCTTACTCTGCACCTGTGATGAGACTTGAACGGTTCAACAATGTTCTCCATCCAATCCGACGTTGTGTTCCATTTGGTTCTGTTTGGGTGTTGCGGGTTTACGCATATGACAATCATGTACTACGCCTTTAAACTCGAGACGGCACAAATAGTTTATGCACGTGTGAGAGACATGCCTCAAAAGACGACATGGAACAACATGTACTGAAAACTCTTGACTCAGGGTGGCTAAGCATATTTGCACAGCATACTTTTTCAATTTTTGATGAAAAATGCTGAAAACCATTAATTCTTTTCCCTTTACTTTGCTCTATTATACATATTACAAATACACGATTGTATTCAGGTTGTAGCACAGTGTGAAAAATGTGAAGACTTCATCAAGGCTCCATTGAAACAACTAAATAAGTTGCGACTACAGACGATCAGTGCACAGAAGGAAGAAAAACTCAATGCATTGACTGTTGGGAATGGTGACAGAGTTCACAGTGGGTAACATTTCTCAGAGAGCCCTGTGGAGAGATTCTGGCTCGGTTCTGCAGTCTGTGACCATGCTGACTCCATCACTGGTGGGTATCTAAGCATGTAGGTCAGCAGAGGAACCACAAGGGGAAAATGAGCAGCTCAGGAGAGTGCCCATTACAGTACAGCTCAGTACTTTAACACTTATCATATTTCCTGTGTCTGTCCACTGCTTCTTTTTAAAATCATCATGTATGTTCTCTAGCATGAACTCAGGATGTACTTAAAAATTCTAATGTGCAATTCAGGAACAACAATCTGCCAATGTGGCAAGAACGGGTAAATAAACGTCTCTGTCTTTCCTGAAGCAGTTGGGGATGGTGGCGATATAATTGTTCTCTGTTCTGCGTTTCAGCAGTTTGTCCTGAGAGCTCACAGGCGGAATCAATTTTTGTGATTCTGCTAGTGCTATAGGTCTCCCAGTGCTAGCAGCTGGGAGTAAAGATACTGGTTCTGCTTAAGAGGAAATGGAATCACTAAATGGCAACAAACATCATGAATGATTAGTGCAGTTTCCTTTTTTTAATTTATTTTTTTTTTGTATTAAATACATCTAACATGCCAGGCTGGTTGCTCTATAATTGCACTGACTTTAACATTTGTGTAAATTAGTAATGGTATGTTGATCAATAATTGAGATATTTGATCAGAATGTGCTTAACAACTAAAGAGCAGCCTTCAGTTCTTCATAGCCTCAGTAACAACATCTACACTGAAGTGTTGATTTGGTAGAGATTGGTAAATGGTGCATTCAAAGATCCAGAGATGGATCAGATTTTTGAGTTTACTACAGCTGGTAACCAATCAGACTGCTGTTGTTGACTATGCCTTTTGCAATTAGCAAATAATCATTTAATTGCAGGATAAATTACAATTAGCTTGATTATTTCCATTCTGATTATGAATATTTTTTAAAGGGTAATTCTGTTTACAGAGGCATCATAATCCATTTTATTTATGGTTTTGGTTGCATGTGATTTTTTTAAAAATTATTTTTGTTTTTGGTTGTGTTTTATTTTGGATATTTAAAACATTTGAGGTTTCCAGTGTTAAGTGTTTGTTACAAAATTAAAGTTTACTAATCTTTGAGAGAGCACTTGTCTTGTGCTATTAGGAATATATTGCATGGAAAACATTGTCAGAACAACAGTATTGTTTAAACCAATAGTTACTGAGACAGTTTATCATCTAACAAAATTTGTTATCATGACTGTATTAGTTAAAAGTGTAATTAAATGTTTTAGTTGTATTATTCTAATTTAAAAAGCACAGAACGTTGTTTTATTGGGTATAAACAAATCCTTAAGCACCCCAGAACTTCAGTTTCTATAAAAATTTTCTTACTTGGACAAAAATGTTTTCTATATTTGAAGATTAATCAAAATATTAACCATGTGCTCCTGTTCCCCTTGCATGTACCTGACTGCTGCTGGGTTTGGATAATTTCTTGCACTGGTCAATCATCTTCCCCTGACCAGATGATGAGGTAAGAAACCAGAGTTTTATTCAGTTCTACCGCTGAAAATAAAATGGGCCACTTGTTTTGGGAGTGTTGGCCTCCATTATCTCAGTAAAATGAGGACATTGTGTGGTTTGTTTGTGTCAGGGCATTTTATCCCTGATGGCTTTTGCTGCTCCGCTGGGTTTGTGCGGTTACTGCATCACTCTTAAATCATAAGAACAGTTACGACAACTCAAAGGCTGTGATTTCAGCTGTAAGCACTTGTATGTGCTGCAGAGATTGGAAATATTTGTATGAAAAAAAGGTGTGGTGCCCAGATTTTCAAGTTTTCCAGTTCCTTCCTTCGTCAGCTGAGAATGTAAGGTTGGTTTTGTTTATATTCTTCTGCGATTGTTATGTTTAAAGTTTCATTTGCGTGACGATTGTTGCTTGACTTGCTCTGTCAGTGTATCGGCTTAACGATGAGAACCTCGTCCTTGCTCGGTCACTAGAAGTCATTCACCTTGCTTCACCTTTCTCCTCTCCTCTATGACTCCATCTTGACCCCAAGACCTTCCAGTTGAAAGTGGTTGACCCTGCTGAGGGGGGATTAAAAATGAAAAGTGAAGGTCTTTCTTTTAATCCCAATCATCTCAGCCTGGTGTTAAGGTGTGGATCGGGTGTGACAGCTTTCTGGTTCAACATACCAGATCGTTTTGACAAAGGGAACACCTTGTATGTGACGTTTCAGCATCTGCCCAACAGCTCAGTGGCTGCTGCCTCACACATGCCAAAGACTTCAAGACCCCGTAAAAATCCCTCCTAAAAGCCATCACCAAGTCCAGACTGACATAACTAAATGCCCTTCCTCTGCCACACCCACACCCATGCCTGTAAACCACAAGGGACTCTGGGTTGTGGTGTTGACTTCCTTTTGTACGCCTAAAGCCATCACAAATGTGTACTCACACAGACAAATCCATGTCACTCTGCAAGGGCAGTGCCAGAACAGGACGGATTTGTCTCTTGAGGGAACTTCTCTGCAAAAACACACATGGACACAATCCACTGTGTTGCATTCCTTTGTGGCTTTTACTCAACTAGCCATTAGCTTCTCGTGCCCTCAATTGCTGCTTGCCTCTGCAAAGCGAATACATTCTATACTTGGACTTTATTAGCCCATTAGCTTGCCAGCGTCTGAAGCTTATTTCCATTTTTCTCCCCCCCCCCGCTCCCCCCTTTTGCTATTGCCTCAAGTGTGCAAACGCTCATTTCTTCATGAACAAACTGGACTGGAAGATATGCAGCACCACACCCATCGATCTACTGACTGACATGTCTTATTTTAGAACAACACCTCCAGTACTTATTGTTTCAGGAAAAACAGCAAGTAATTATGACGTCTGACTGGGAAATGATGGGTGTGGATCCTGATTTACTTGTAATAAGTTGACGAGAAAGAATAATAAAAACTCAAAGAAGCTATGACCCTTCACTCTAAATGCTGTTTTCATACCAGCACCATCTACCTATTCCCTTTTTGTAGCTGGATTGCGTTTGAATTAAGTTTACTTGATTTGAATTAATTGAATTTACAACTTGGATTAATTGAATTTAATTTGACTTGTCTAGTGAATTGCCTTGAGAAGACATTAGTTTTGAACTGCTGCTAAGTTAATTAACCAAAGATGTGTTGATCAGATTCTGGTGAGCAGATATACATCAAAATGTAAATCACACAGGGTAATGGTTGAGTGCTCACAAATTGGACTGGGAGGTATGAATGAAGCCTTATTGGCATTCTCTTTTTTATTTTTTCTCTGCTCTTATATTTTACTCTCATTTATTGATGTTTTCATTCCTAATATGCAAATTGTAAGCATTAAAAATGCACCAATCCACTTTTTCACTTCCAATACGATACTGATATCTGGCATGCAGTGTCGCCCGATACCCGTCCAATTCAGAAAAACAGCGCTGAATTGACTCAAACGTTTCTTTTTTAAATCACAGACCTACATGTACTGAATTACAAATGTATTTGATAACTCTTCACCAGTAAAGAACACTTAAATACATCAATAGCTTCACAAGCTTGATCAAAAAAACAATACAACTTTAATTTGTTTAGTCAGTGCAATTTGGAGTACAACAACCAATGTAAAGTAAATACAGAAACAGACGAAGATAATAGATTGACGAACTTGGTCAAACATGAAAAAATAAACTGCAACAAACCTTTCAAATGGTTCAGAAAGTGCAATTCTAAATATAAATGAATAATAAAGCAAGACCTCTCTCAGTGTAGGATCTCTCACAAAGTGTAGGATTGCACTAAATAGATGTATCCTTATGGATCAATCTCATTGTCTCGATACCCGATCTAGAATGTCTTTCAATATTTGAACCGATACAGATATAGATATCGTATTGGTGCATCTCTAGTAAACATATCAAGCATTGCCAGGTGTTTGTCTGAGTTTACTCCCCTCATAGGATTTACTCAAGGTCACACAGTTGAAACAAGGTCACACAGTTGTCAACCATTTTTGAAGAATCTTTCTTCATTTAATACTCTTAAAACAACCTTGTGATGCGGTCATGCCATTTGACAGGAGTTACTGTTGAGATTTTATCATTCAAGTCCTGCAGAGATTTTGCAATCATCGGCTGACGAGGCATATATTCTCCAGGTCAGAAGGGAATATGTAGTTGTTGTTATTTATTTAATGTTTGGCAGTGATATTTCTGTAAACTCAATATTATTTTATCCGCAGTAAAAGTCGCTTCATCTAAAGTGTTCAGTAAAAGTAGGTCCAAGCTAGAAAATATTGGTTTAAGATGCAAATACATGGATGAATTAAAACTGTGTTATGGCTCTACATTTGGTCTATAGTTTAGTGATGCAGACCTGGTTTCAGCCCGTGGATTGGACTTTGTCGTTCAGCCCTCGGGGCTTTTGCAGCTTGATGTGAAGGCAAACAATCGGGTTAGGGAGCAAGCACGCAACACTTCACTGAATACAAGGCCTCTGTAACACAACAATAAAAGGATGGTGAAAGATGAGTGCTTAAAGAGGGATTTGTTGTCAACATCAGATTCCATCATGTGTTCAGTATTCTTTGTTGGTTGATTTCTTTCTCTTTTTTCCGTTCAGGAATAAAAGCTGTAAAAATAATTCTTAGTGTAGAGAAACAGTTCCTACAGTTCAGTGATGTGTTTGTAATATTTCCAAGGCACTACCCCTTTAAAATACCTTTAATGTCCTTTGCAATATGGTGCATTAGCAGCATTACTTTTGTATTAAATGCTTGTTTTGCTGCCCCATCTGGGGAGAAGTGCTGCCGGACCAGAAGAAACATGTTATCTTTTAATGCAAACAGCTAAAGCTGCCATTGTAAATAGAAAGGTTATGTTTTTTAATAAGTACACTCTTTTAACATGGTCTTCTATACAAATCATGTTAATATATCTGCTCAAGGATTTTACAATCGTCCTTAAATCAGCCGTGTCTTGTTGAATTGCCCTGACATCTGACCTCCTATTCTCTCTGCTCCTGTCCCGACTGTGCTCCGATTGCTCAACAGAGCCTCAAGCTAAGTGGCCCAAATCTTCAGTTCTGCAGATGTCCTACATCAGCTCGCCTTTTAGCCTCAGCACTCTGCAGAGGTTTTAGTCAGAGGGTGACCTTAAGCATTCTTGGGTAAGAGGGCAACCTTAAGCATTTTTCTTCTAGCCTCACAGAAGTGGCCCCTGCCAAACCCCCCACCCCCCATTGCTATAAATAATCTCAACCCAGTTCCCATGGCCCCCACAGCGGTCCCCTTCACTCACAGAGCAATGTGGGATACTGGACCACGAAGAGGGAAACGCTGGCAACTGAGAGATGGACACGTTGGTTGAAGTTAGAGCAGGTGTTGTCAAAGTGATGAACCCTCCATGACAGAGATGAATTAAAAGGGCTTTTCCCTTATTGGCTGAGAGCAGATGAGATTTCATGTCGCCTTGGAAGGACAAAATAAGATGTTAAATGTAGAAGCTGTTACTGGCTCAAGGGATTTTCATTATAAATACGTTTACATTTCTAGCAGGACCTCATGAACAAAATCTGTTTCTTATACCAGTCAGTTATTTAAGGTTAAGATTATTTGCTCATACAGAGTTCTGTTCAGATAGTTATTTTTAAATCAGTTTCTCTTTACAGTGACATATTTTGTCTTAAGTGGAGTCTCTGCAGGTCAGCATCAACGAGCTGTTTCAGCACAAGCTTAACTCATAAAATCTGCATAACTTTAAGTTTTCCTAAGTTTTACATCAAATCTTACATTTTTCTAATTTTTTCCCAGTTAGCTTGAAGTGGTTATTGTTGGTTCTTATGTGTAAGAACATCTGCTCATGTAGTATTTTCTAAATATGTTTGACTCAAGCTGTAAACAACATTTTTGGTTTGTTGTGATGGTCAGCAGCCTGGCCCTGAATCCCGGATGTCTTGATTTAATCTTTCTGCTTTTGGGGACAAGTTCAGCATGTTTACTTCACTTTGAGGACATAATTAGGCAGGAAAACAACTTGGACAATATTTAAACGTTAGCTTTAGAAAGCATAAACCTTTTTTTTTCCCAAGTTGAAATTTGTTTTGTTGCACATAATTCTTTGCGGTGGGATTAAGCGTAATCCTAATTCTGGATCACTCTCTTCAGCTATTTTTTTTACATTGTAATTGTTAAGATTATTATGAATGATAGTTTCTGCAGAGAGAAGAGACCTGCAGCAGCCTCTCTTTGCTTAAGAAAACATTTCCAGATGGTCCCAAGCTGCAGGACAGTGAGAGGAAATTCCAGGCAAATCGAAAGGAAGAGCAGCAGAGATCATGGAGGAGATGTAGTGAAGGATGGCTGATCAAACAAAACTCTTGAATTCAATACATTCAGTGGGAAAATGATGTTGTAGTGAAACAAATAAAATTTGACGTGTAGAGATGTACAAAGCCAAGTAAAATGTGCTCCTTTTGTTAGAATTTCATGGGGTGGTCAAGATGTTATCAGTTGTGACTACATAGAGTTTTGCCAAACACTTTTATGAAGAAATCAGTTTTGCCTTTCTGCTTGTTCTCCTTCTCTCCATCAAAGCAGCAGGCACACACAGACATAACAGCCTCTTGCAGATGATGGTATCAGATTTATGCACTTGTGTGTGAGTGATGTGGAATGTGTTAGCATGCTGACATATGATGGTAGATGTAACCTAAACAAATAGGAAATATATTCAGTATGACATGTCAGATAGCTGTTTGATCATGGTTTTATATCTGATTTTCTTAGCTTCACAGACAGTTTTCCAGACGTGAACATTAGTCACTGTACATGTGACTTTGTACAGTGAAGTAGCTCCTCACCAGGTGTGAGCAATGTGTGAAAAATAAACTCAAATGTAATCCGAGCAGAAAGAGACCAGTTGCTTTTTAGTGGGATGTGTCCTTTTCTCCATACATCACATCAGACTGATTGTGTGTGCACAAAATAGATGGAAAAAGAGAGCATATGTAGGCTTATCCTCATTCATCTACAGCCCTGGTTTGGAAACCAGAAACTGAAGCTGTAAACACAGGATTGGCCGCAATTCAATAAATATGAACCCTGAGCAGTTTTAGCAGAACAGTTTTTGTTCTGTAGTTTTTGTTGCATTAGCTTTAAACTTGGCCAAGTTGGTGCAGAAAATTAATCAAGTTAATTTATATAGCACATTTCAGCATCTCTGCAGTTCAAAGTGCTTTGCATCATGAAAACACAAAAGACGGCACACAGTAAGCCAGTAAACCTTACATTTTGCCGTCATTGCACATGAAAATGTTGGTCAACGTTTAATTTATTTTTGTTTAAAAGCAACTCTAAACAGGTGGGTTTTAGTCCAGATTTAAATGAACTCGATATCAAATAGTGTCAGAAACTCAAATTTTATAATAAGTTTCAGCCACTTTCCAACAACCTATTTTATAGTTAAAAAAACAAATATTTACCAGCGTGATAAAAATCAGTCTCTAGTTCTGCATTTTTCTTTGTAAAGAAGGTTTGGACTCTTGGCTATTGCTTGTTGGAGGTGTTGACTCTGTTGAAGTTTTAAACAACTGGATGTAATTTTAACCTAATTGCTAGTATTTGGCTGTGAGGTTTGTAATATGGCAGCTTTATCTTGAAGGAAGCTGCACTTCCAGCTGGTACAACGCTCACCACAAACGGTGTGCGTTCTCTCTTACCCCACTGCAAAGATACAAGTGCGGAGCCGAACGACATCTCAGCCAGCAATAAAATGCCTTGTATATGTAGCTCTTGCTCTGAATTTAATTGTTCTTTTTTTCGGAAGCGTTGCCAACACGTGACTGTTCCCTTTCTCTGCTGGCATTGCCAAACTACAACCCTATACAGGCAGGGTGCATTTCAAAACTAGCACAGAAAATCTGTTGCTGTTTACAACTGCTTCTTCTGTTTGCTTATTGATCAGGATTAAATGCTTCCTGAGAAATCAGTCAGTGGGACAAATCCCAGACGGAGCACTGAAGGGAGATGGGAATGGAGCAGAACTGTGCGGCTAGATATTTACATACAATATTGGAAAAAGAGAGAGTGGAGGGGGTTCTGTTCAGTGTCTTTAGAGGTTTTCTTTTTATGACGTTCTTTGAAGTCAGAGGCCTACATGCTCATATTACTGCGTCATTAAACGACCGTAGAAAGCCCAGAGGATATTCACATGGTGAACTCAACATTTGAGTCATTGTCCAGCTATCTTACCTCTTAGCATGGAGCCGGTTTCTGTATTCCAGAGATGAATGTGTTAAGGTCCAAAATGTGTGAATTAGCCCCTGATGTGTCCTTATCCACAGTGAAATGAGTCCTATGCCAACATATGCTGAAAGGTCACTCAGTGAGGAAGAAGTCATTTCTCAAGATGAAACATGAGACTGATTAGTTGTTCCAGTAAACGTTGCGTTTTGGAAAAATTTCCTGTCTGATGAAAATAAATCAGAAATTTCCAGATCTCTGTAACAATTTAAAGGGAAAGATGGGAGCTACCTTTCCTCTTTCCATTTCTGTCTGCTGTAAAATCTGTGGTTTCCACAGTTTACTGTAGCACAGAAATTTGATTTTGTGCCAGAAACACCTTTGTGCTATTGCTGTCATCTCCGCTCTCTGTTCTGTCCTTTACAGTGGTGGACAGTATGGTAGATGCTGTACTACTGATGCCACACAGCAGGTTTAGTGTCATTTCATCACCTGGACAGCAGGATGTCAGCTGCCACCCAGCTAGTTTGTCCAGTTGGAGTCAGCGCCGTTGTCATGGAGACGATCAAAAACAAACTCACACTTGTGGAAATGTTGCCTGTGATTAACTGGTGGTGTAATTTGCCTCCTCAGTATTTGGCCACTCACGTTCTTGTTCACAAAAAGCCACTAACTATCTTCTGTACTCCTTGTCTGATTTGAAAGGCTTTGTGAGTAAAAGCCTTTAAACTTGAGAATAAAGTTAACGTTTCCTGGTGAGCTGCTATTTTTTGATTGTAGCAGCCAGTAAGTAACGAGGGAGCTGCTGTGGACTCGTATCATCTCCTGACCCCATGTGGCTGGGCTTTCCAGCAACTCTTCCTTTTGTTCTGCGCAACATTTTGTTTGTTTTCCAAACTATATTTTCCCTTGCTCATCAGACCTGTTTAGAGTTGGGACTGTGAGGTGGCTTCTGCGGTGAAGACTTTGAAAAATGAAACGTCTGGAGAACCAGCAGATGAAAACGGCTTTGGCGTGGAGGCTGGGTGTGGGTCTGAAGTGTGTGAAGTCTGCCTCCTTGAGAAGCATAGAAACCTTGTGAATGTGGCATATGGGTTTCATTGAAGGATCAAAGAGGAAACGTGTTGCTCCTGCATCCTTGGAGTGCTTTTTTTAAAATGCCCCTCAGTTTTCAGCTCCTTTTCTGCTCTGTCTTTTATATTGAAAAATGTCTGATTTAAAGAAATCGCTGTTTGCACCTCAAGGCTTTCTTTTTCTAACCAGCATAAACATACTTGCATACTTGTGGCACATACTACCATGACCAACAAGCCATAGTGAGATCCCTTTTTATACCCATCTCTCTCCACATGTCTGCATCCTCCATGCCAAGGAGGTTTCTGACTCTAAAATTAACCCCTAGAGTCTTATATTTATTGAGGAACCTTAAATCACATCTGTGGTGGTAGACCTAAATTAGAACAGACAGGTTCCTGTTGGTTAGGGCTATATTAAAGACAGGTAAAGACGTGAAAATGACATGTCATAATTTGAAGGCTTGCACAATACATTTCCAAATATTGCTATAGATTTAACCAGACTTGCTAAAACAGGGTGTTGTTGAACCCCTGCTTTGTGGTGGAACCGTGCATTCATTTACTGTTGCTCAGTGTGAGGTTACCTTAATTGCAGGTGTCTTTTACCATTTGTGAGGATATGCTTGTAATCTTGAAAAGACGGCCATTACAGTTTGGTTTATGGAGCTGACCTTATGAGCAGCTAATGACTTCCTTATTTTCAGTTTGTAAAGAAAAGTTCTCTGAAAGATAAAAGCTGCAGTAGGAGTCTCTTTTATAGCATCTCACGCTCTTCATAAAAACAAGAAAAACATCTGGCATTTTTAGCACCTTTCCAAGTTGTCAACTTGTTACTGGGTGGAAATTTTATTGAGAAAATATTTTTTATATATATATATATATATATATATATATATATATATATATATATATATAAGAAGTGTGCCAATTGTTAAAGAACCTGTATTTGCCTTTGGATGTTAAGTTTTATACTTAAATTTTTTGGCAATGTTGAGAGGTTTTATTTTAACTCTTTGCATTATTTAGCTGCTTCATATGTTTTCAGTCTGTTAAAGATAGTATTACCAATAGCAGTACAATTTGCACAATACCTGTTTTTTTTTTTGTTCTTGGAAAAAGTTTTTATAAACGAGTTTTTGTCTAAATTAAGGTGAATTCTTGGTGTTTTTTTCCACATAATGTAACCGGTAGTGCTTATGATAAAAAAAAAAAAAAATTATGTGATCGGTATCTGTGATCGGCCCTCATGGGTGATCGGAATCAGAAGGAAAAAACTTGATCTCTAATAAATATATATATATATATAT
>CAEGAF010153991.1:0-42423 GCA_903067075.1 Micropoecilia bifurca
TATAGTTGAAGTGTCGGAGTGCATTGTTTTGGGAAAGCAAACGGGTTATGAAGGGATTTTAGTGAGTTCCTCCAGGATAGTTTGAACACCTACTGGGAAGGTTAAAGCAAACTGCTTTAAATGGCTGTGCTGAGTGATGAAAGTGCTCAAAGGATGTGCCAGTCATCAAGCAGGTTCTCCAGGCCGTCTTTAATGTATCCTCGAGTCTGGCCGGGGAGCCTCAGCCTGTGTGAAACCTCCCGCAGCGTCTGAGTGTTCAAGAATGAAAGCGAGGGTGCTTCAAATGAGAGTCAGACTATGGTCGTCCCCCTGGTGGGGAAAGTCTCAAATGGACCAATTTGCATTCTAGTCCAAGCCGTAAGCCACGTCTAGGCGTCGTTGTTTTTTAGTTTTCTTTCCCGTATATTTAACATGTTATGTCATGTTTACATAGAGCATGACAAAAAGTCAAGTGGCTTAAACACTCTCCAGCCACTCTTGCGCGGACTGAAGCTTAGTGAGATATAGCCTGATACCACCAAGGTGTCCCGGATTATAAACCCTCTCACACATGGGCCACAGTTTGCTACCTTCTGGAGTGACATGTAGGATTTGCTGCTGCTGAGAGGCATTTAGCTGTCATCCTTTTTACTCGATCTATGACTAATTCGACCTCAGCTGTGGTTGACCCCACCGCCGGACTGTTGCAGACAATTCCACTATTATGTAACACCTTAAAATCCAGGAACAGGTGTGTGTGACTCTGGGATAAGGGGGACCATCTGCACACGAGCATTTGAAAGATATAGACTTAGAAGGAGGAATAAGACAAGTCGTTGCCTGTCATGTGATTTTTAGTGCTTTTCTTGCACGATCCTAATCATTACCCTTCCCATGTGTTTCTAGTCAGTAAACAGAAAAGTCCTTGTCAAGCCAGGTCTTTTTACCTTTTGGAAATTCATCTGCTCAACTCAGGTGCTGTGAGATTTAGGAGCAGACTCCAAGCTGCTGATCAAATTTGTAACTACCTTCTTTGATGGTTCAGCGACATATAACGGGACTGGAGGTTTGATTAACTTCAAACTTCCATCCAGATTGGGAGATTCCATATACGACAGGGTGAAGCCGTTCTATAACACAACTACAGGAAAAAAAGGTTTTTTTTACTTTACTTTTTCTTTCTCTGTAGTTTTCATTAATTTTATAAAGGAAGACATTAGAAATCATAGGAACAAGGAAGGTTGTGAATCTGTGAAGGGACATCTTCAAGCAACTTTGAGGTTAAACTATGTGTACTCAGTCAATCTACAGCAAGACATATGTCAAAGTTAAAAACATCTGACACAATATTGAGACCGAAGTAGATATCGACTTCAACTAGGTCAAGATACTGTGGAAATGTTCATAAACCAAAGCCCAATAATCCCAATCGATCGAACCCCGTTTTGTAACTCAGATTTTGTGAAACTGCCTCAATACAATGTGAAACTGATAAAATCATACAGGATACCTACTTTGAATTATTGCCTCTAAAGGTGGTTCAGCAAGATCAACTCATGAACTTTAACTTCTTTTGTTCCGTAACTGTACAGAAAGTCATGAATGCTTCTTATTAGCATTATTGTGTATGACAGGTAGACAGTCCATTCAAATCACAGAATGTCTGCAGCCCTACACTCACTGTTTAACCATGTGGCGTTAAATTTGTGTGCTACTTGTGTCAAATCAAGATGGTGCACGGTGCACATACATGACCCCAAATGCATTCCCTGACTTTTTTCATGTGGCGTCAAATTATTCAGAACAAAGAAGGTAAAAGATCAACTTTTCATCAATTTACACCACTGCCTTTGCTTCTGTAGCAAAGTTTTTCCTCCATAGCAACGGTGCAGACCACGTCTTAAACTTTCATCCTACCACGATTCCTGAGAGCGACAGATGCCACAGGGAGACAGCAAGGCTTGCCTCGGTCATAACTCTGAAGCCTCTCCGCTATCCTTAAAGGGCCGCGTCCACGTTTGAATACAAGTGGACAAGTTGAAAGCAAAGCCCTCTATTAACATTTACATGCATCACACAGGATGAATAAGAAAAGGGAGATGATTTGAAGTGAAACCTGCTCTGGATCGAATTCACGATGAAGTCTTTCAAGCTGAAACGCACGCCTTTATTTAACAGACAAGTTTAGCAGTAGGAAAAAAGAAAAAAGAAAGAAAATACAGCACCACAGCTGTAGCCATACACAGTGTATTATTTAAAGCACCAGGGGCCCAATTTGTCACTCTGGCGGGCTCATCACAGATGAACATCCTTTATGAAATGCACTTTTCACGCTGCCTGTCGGAGGGATCAAAGTATTAGCTCAAGCCTTGCCCGTTTCTCCCTCCTCAGTCTCTCTGCTCCGATTCCCACTGACAAAATGAGTCAATTTAAACCAAATGGATCCCCTATCAAAAAAAAAAAGGAGAGCGGTGAGGGGGAGCGAGACGGAGAGAGGGAGGCAGGGGGAAATAGATTCATATTGTGAGTGGTTGAAGTTTGGGGAGGTGGGCAGTAATGAGGGTACATGGACACTGAGCTTCTTTTACAACATGTAGAGAAAAGAAGCTACAGGAGATACAATGGAAAAAGGTCATTATTGGAGTCGAGCCTTTCTGGTACATTCAGCAGGTTGTCACGTCATATGGGGTAAAATCAGACAAAGCATATGCCCTGCGGTTAGGGTGAAAGCTTTTTCATTTCAAAAAGAAATGAAGAGTATTCAAACCCATTCATGTTTTCTACATTTTGACAAATAACCACCACAAATTTGTCTTACATTTTTGTGTCTTTCTGTGACAGATTTTTGCGTCCTATGTGCACTGATGAGTGTTGTTGTAGCCCCTTCCTCCCGGCAGCTGTGAGACTCTATAACCACCACTGGTCCCAACAAACTCAGTAAGATTTCACTTCTGTGCTGATTCTTTGCAACTTTGCTAATTCTGAATAAAGTTTCTGCTGTTATCAGCACAAAACCTGCTGTTGCACAAGTTTTATTGTCACTACTTGTATATGCACAATTATTGGCAATAAAACGTAATAAAACTTTAAATTAACCATCTCAGTTACACATTCCTTTGGACTGGAAGACACAATATTATAACTACATGGTATTTATGTTCAAATTTTGTCCGTACCATAGAGTATTTTTATTCTTTATTCTGTTTTTAGATATTTTATATCCTTTGTGGAAGTCTCCAATCTTCGTTTGAATATCGCAATCTACAGAAATTTCCCCAATGTGGGACAATAAAATATGTTTACACTGATGCCTGAAGTGACCCAAATCAGATTTTTTTTTTGTTTTGTTTTTTTCCCCTTATGCACCTGAGAGTCTGAACACAGATCAAATTTTAACGTATCTGACTGTAAATCCAGAATGTATCTGATCTTTTCAAATGTGACCTGTGTCTGTCCGACCAGGTCGCATTCATCCAGGTCGACATATCACTACTGAGCATCCTCATATGCATGAGCAGGAAGAACAAACAAAACCATTTTTAATAATGGTAAATACTATATTTAATCCTCATGATCTACTTTTATATAATCTATCAATAACCAACATGAGCTTTTAGCTCTACTTAGCCACATAGCATAACTTATGAATTTGAAATTGACTCTTTACAGACTGTTTTTAAAAGGATATCAAGTAAAAGTTTACACAGTTTAAAGTACACAGATGAGCAGACGGAACCAACCCCTGACCAGATGAAATCTGTTTTTTATCTAGTCACGTTTTTGTTTTGTTTTTCTTTTTTAAGAATCGCTAACCTGACATTGACATGTGATTCTGAGAACTTCTGCGGATATTTTGTCCCAACACCGATTCAACCCTAAAGAGACACATGAGACTGTCAAATCGATACGCGGGGAGCTCAGAAGCTGCGCGTTCACCTCGGTATTCATTCCCTGGCACATTTTTCTTTCTGTTTTTTTTTTTTTTTTTATGTGCAGCTCAAGTTCACATGACGTTGGATGGCACATTGCATGTAACACAGCATCACTGCATCTTCCACCCCATCCTTTGAAGAGCAGAAAACACGCTTCATTACTCACCCAGCTTGACAGGCCTATTTTCCCCCACCTCTGCTCCTTCTTCCCCTCAGCTCCACCACCACCATTACAACCCCATCCCCGTTTTAGTAAAGCTCTCAACCAATTGATTTTCCCCTATCCCCCCTTCTTTTTTCCTCTTTAATTTTTTTTCTCCCCTTTGCCCTTGATTCTTATGCTTCTGGGTTGTGGGAAATATTTATTCACATTGATCGACAACTGAGCTGATGGGTCTTTTCACGAGCGTCAGATCTCAAACTGTTTTTGTCCCACCAATGTCTCCAAATATCAATCACCAGTGGGAGAAGTGCTCGTTGGACTGCAGATTAGGGCAATCAAGCCCCAAAGGCCAGACTCATTTTCTGACAACAAGACTCCATGAAAAAAAAAGGAGAGAGAAAAATAATATACACCAGACTGCCACAATCTGAGGAGAGTTTGCAAATTTTGCTTTGACTCTCGCGTGCTGTCGGTGCTCAAAACAATGGCTAAAGAGACAAAAGGTCCTCCACAAATTATTTAAGCGCCCAAAGCAGATGAAGACGTGTCTGTCCCGGAGCTGCAGAATCGATTGGATTCCACACACGATGTGCAGTCGAGAACCCGGAGGGAGCATTCTGATGATAATTCCTGAATCTGCGTAGTTGCCATTAAAAATGCAGCACCGACAGGATATTTTCTGCATCAAATTTTCATAGCATCAAGCAGTCTCGACAGCTCTGTCTAACACACAGAGAGATAGAGAGGGAGAGAGAAAGAGAGAGACTCTCACGTAAGAATGATGAAGTTCCTAAGGCAAGCGCTTACTAGATATAGGACATTTGATAGAGCTGTACCAGTTCATCCCTAGCAAGAATCAGTTCTTAACTTATTTCACCCAGTTTAAAATGAACCGGTCCGTGTTCATAAGTCACCGCCTAAACATTTTGAACTGACTTTAAAGCTCGAACTTGAACTAGTTCTTGTGATTTACAAATTAGGGTAGGGATTATCCTGTTGTCCAGCGTCCATTATGCTCTTCTTACTGTCCTAATTACCAACAGCATGTATAGATTTTTGTAGCCGAGATGTTAAAGCTCACAGAGAGGGGGTGAAGTCAAGACAAAAACAGAAAACAAGTAAAGTAATAATGAATGTATTGATAATATTAGAATATTTAAACAAACAAATAACCCATCCCTAATAAACAGGCAAAATGTCTACCCTCTACATGCACAAAGCTGGGAGACTTTGTCCATGCAGAGACTATTTCCACAAAATATTGCCTGAGGAGGGCAAAACCTCAGCACCCGTTTTTACTAAAATTCTTTGAAAATCATTTTCCTTCCACTTCCCTTGAAATTCATATTGAGAATTTCAAGGGGCAAAAGCTCGTTTACCATGCACCGCACATACAGAACCGCCAAGACCATGAATTGGTCTGCAGCGAGGTTGAATTATTCTGATTATGTCTCGTGTACATCGAGCAACATGTATGTGCATCCAAAAAATAAAAAAATCAACAATCCCTACACGCTGAACCACCCTCTGACATAATATACTGTACAGTCAGCAGCCAAAGCATATTACTGATAATCCCCATTCCTTTCCCAACCTTTGCTGACTCAAATCCTTTTTCTTTTTTAACCTTTTTTCCTACATTCACATTCCGCTGTCACATCCCAGCCAGAGCACATCATTCCGACTAAATAAAACTTCCCTCTGTCCACCGATTACTGCGTGCAAGGTCATATGTAAATACACTTCCTTTGCAGCAGGGAAGGCTGTGATGGAGGTGGAAAAAAAACACACTGGATATAAATATTCCTGCAGTACAGACACATGCATTATGTGGCGAACAGAGAGCTCTGAAAGTTTCATCTGCGTGCCTGGCCGCTGAAGATCCATTCTCACTTTGGCCTCATTATCGCACTCGTAGTACATCCCTCCTGTGCTCTCCTGTCATGTGCAGAGACCAGGAGAAGGTCCACATTTTGAGCCCCATTAAAATTGTTATCACTGAGAAAAGCTTTACGGAAAGACGGTAAAGGGCCTTGTAAAGTGATATCCGACTAGTAGTGCTTTAGAATTATTACTTTCTCTCCGCAGAGATAGAAAGCAAAAAATCCTTTTTGATTACAGCCAGCTAAAGACGCTGACAGATTTTTTTTTTTCCCCGTCTACCCGGCTCGCCCGCTGGAAGATTAGCATTGTCTCTGACCTCTGATGAAAGAAAGAACCAAGAATAGGACAGAACAGAAGAGAATATACCAGAGAACATACAATAGCTGAGACTGAGTGAGTCATGAGTGTCAGAAGCCATCAAAAAGCCCGCTGTGCGTCTACCTGAT
The DNA here is from genome assembly GCA_903067075.1 of Micropoecilia bifurca. NCBI lineage: Eukaryota > Metazoa > Chordata > Actinopteri > Cyprinodontiformes > Poeciliidae > Micropoecilia > Micropoecilia bifurca. The sequence continues at coordinate 6,405 of CAEGAF010153991.1, forward strand.
AAGTGTCTTTTTAGCTAAAAGCAATACGTATGTACTTCTTTTGTTTCCTCTCGAGGCCGGGATTGGAGGGTAGGTTGTTGAGCTACAGCAACGTGTGCAGCCAAATTAAGAGCAGGGAGAAACGTAATCAGCGTGAACTGCTTACGAGAAGGACTGGTAATACGTTAGCCAATTTAATAAGGCTCAGAACTCCTCAATAACATCAACCCCCTAACCCCCCGCCTCACTGAGTCTTCTGGGAAACTTGAAATATGGCGATAAAGGATGACGCCTTCCTCAATAGAGCGCTCTAGAAACAAAATATATATTTAGGAAAGAAATGTAGAAAACATCCACATGTTACTGCCACAGCTGGTGCGCATTCTTCTGCTGCTTGGCTACATTTTAAAGCTTTTCTTCACTCTTTTCCTCTACTTTTGCTGCAATCTTCTCCAAACATCCCTTTGTTTGAGGTCACACACGTCGCAGAATAACCCAAACACCGTGGAGGCCTGAGAGGGGCTTGTTGGTTTGTTTGTCTGGTTTGATATACGGAAACTTCCTCACCAGCAGCTTGTTGCTTATTAATGATAATTAACAGGGTCAGTCAGGGGCTATTTTCACAGATTATTAGGTATCATTTCCAAGTAGGCACCAGCATCATTTCCCTAGGTGTTTTTTTTTGTTGTTGTACGGCTCGTTTGCTTTTACTTTAGTTCACAATAAATAGGGTAATCTCTTGGGAATTAAGCATTAAAGACAAGAAAGGATGATAGGATATGACATCTAAAACCCAAGACTCGGCTAACATTGTTAGAGGATTTTATTGATTTCAGGTTGTTTTTGTCAATTTCATCAAAAGTGAAATGTTCAGGATAAGGCAGATTATATGAGCTGCTTAGCATTTCTGAAGAATTAACGAGTAAGAGCATTTATAACTTGTCTCAAACTCATAGTCTTTGCCTAAAAATTGCATTAGGTATCAAACAATTTTGCCTGTTTTGTCAACTGTAGTAAATAAACATACACTGTATTGCATGTACTGTATCACGCTAAAAGATGATACTGCGTTTTAAAGTGAATGGAAAATCAAGTCAACACCATTACAAAACGTCTGTCCCACTGTACAGTGTATTATTAGCTCACAAACTTAAACAAAATAATGAACCAGACAAGCCTTTAACAAAATCGTCAGCTCAACCATCTGAGTAATATTATTAATAATAATAAAATATACATTTAAAAATGTGTTAAACAAATGTTTCACAAATCCCAAACCATGTTTCAATGAATCTAATTAGTGAGCAATATTTCAGCCCAGGGAATATTTATGCAAATTTGAGGGATTGTATTGGCATTAATATCTCATCTCAAAACAGCATTAAAATTCCCTCCCTTTTTTTTTTTTATAAATATTGCATAGTGTATAAAGAATCTATTCAATGTAGAAAGAAAACCATGAGTAACAGTAAGATGGACTTTGGGCAAGAGATGGCAATTTAGACTAATTGAAAACAGCTGTTTAGAGCCCACAGGAAACTCTTAAACAAATGCCCACTTTAGCATTGTTAGCAGCTAGCCAGTGGCTAGCCATTACCCGCTGTTTGCCTCACAGTGCTTCCAAATCATTTACATCTCGTTGGCATGTCACTTTAACTAAAACTCTGTCAAGATGTCTTGTCTTATGAACTGAAGTTACTTACTGTAATTCGCATCTGCCTGAATATTCAAGTTTGCCCATAGAAATGATTTTCACATTTTAATGTGGGGCAGTGGGGGACATCTAAAGGGCTGGATGAGATCCACAGGCTGTAAAACGCCCATGTTTGGCAATAAACCTAAGGGTAAGGGTGAAATGTAAGCCAAATGTGAAGAAAATCTGTTCAAATGATTAAAGCTCTGCTTACTCAGACTATATAACTTCACAGACGGGAGAATTTCCTCTAGACTTGATGTTTGTCACAAAATCCACACAGAAATTGGTAAAAAAAAAAATTCTTCCAAGATTTATTTGCGAGTAATATTTCTACTCAGTGTTTCTTGTGGACTATCCCAGAGTAATATCTCAGAGCAACCCCACACACCCCCCACCCCCCTCCTCAGGTATGTCAAACTCGATGTGCTCCTGTTGACACCAACACAACCGAGAAATGCACCTCCCCGACCTGTCATGTCCTGTCAAATGAACAGAGAGAGACAGCCTCTCGCTCTGTCGAGTCCCATGACATTTACATACCACGCTGCCTGGTAGTGCTGGAATCACCCATGGGCTAGATCAGTCCTCGAATTTAGGACAGGCACTTTTTTTTTCCAGTCTCCTACCCAATCCACTTCCTTGTCACTACCTAGGTGAGACCTGCTCACGCTTGACTAAAAGAAACACCAAACGTGTATCTTTGCTTGACTGCAACCAAGTCGGCCTGCTGGCTTTCAGATCGAGGATGCAAAGCGTAAAAGGGAAAAAAGAAAAGAGAGAGAGGGAGTGGAGAAATGTGGCCCATTTCTCACCCACGAAACCAACCGGACTGCCTGAGCTCACCTACACTTTTTGTCTTTTTATATATTTTTTTCTTTTCCTATTCAGACCTATTACAATGGCTCTTTAGTTATTTGACTTCCAATAAGGTTGTCGTCTATGCAGACGCCTTCCGCCATCCCACTGGCCCTCCCTCTTATTATCTCCCTTATGTCTACGCTATACGACTCCCAATTGGCAAATTCACGAGATTGATCATTTTTCACGGCTGGGTGGATTTACTAAGAGCATCCCTCTTGCACGCCGCATTACGTGGGACCCACAACCCTGCTGGTAAAACTCCACAGCCATATCACTTAACATGCACTGGGCTCAACTCCCAGGAGGGGTAGAGGGAGGCTATGGGAGAGCAGAAGAAGAAAGCAGACCTCTGAGCAGAATACTAATAAACTTAAGCACTTGCAGGAAAAAAAAGAGGGGAGGGAGGAGAGAAAAGACAGGAAGCAGTGACAAAATTTAACACTTAATTTGATTCGTCTTAAGATTCCCTGGCCTCTTTCCGTTTGCATGTGTGACTGCATGGGTCGGTGTATAGGAACATATGGGCACATATGTACATGTATGTGTGCACAGCGTGGCCACAGGCGTACAAAGATACCCAGTTACTGAACTCCCCACTGACAGATTCATGTGCCTCTGGGGTATTTTTGGGCACTCGGTTCTCTCGCTCATTTTTCTTCGGCATCCATGTGCATGAGAAGCATGTGTGCGGCGGCCTGCTTTGGTGATAGGAAAGAGAGCACGGGGCTGCATTAGCATGATTAAAAAGACAGTAACAAATGGCTGCTGTCTGAGGGAAGCCCTGCGACTATCGCGACAGGATATAGGCCGAGCGCATCGACACGCACGCGCTGGAATGATTTGACTTTACTCCTAATGAAGAGATGGACTGGTGGGAACACAAGAAAAGCAAGGAAGCAGAGAAGACTCAGCACTAGCATCAGCTTTTTTTGTGTTATTTTTTAAAGAATTTTCTTCCTGATAGTACATTTCTGCTGTGGAGTATTTTAGGAAAACTAGGGTGTGACATAAGCGTGTGCAGATGCATCAAATCTTAATGTGCACGTGGTCGCTGGTGAAGCCTCATTATCACAATTTCCTTTAGGAGAAGAATACAGAATAGAGAGTTTCTTTTCATTCCCACAACTGCTGACTTTCAGGCAAAGGCAGGCCTCTAAAAATAGCCTCGGTGCTTCATGCACTGCAAGCCCCCTTTCCACTCATTAATTCCAGGTAGGTAGAGCGGGAATGCGTATTTTCATCCTTGGCTTTTCACATTGTTTATTCAATATATGTTCTATTTCTCTTAATCACCAAACTGTGAATTATTCTCCCCCCCCCTGCTGTCTGGTTATTCACTGTCCAGCCTTTTCCAATAATAACCATTCTGAATGAATTAAGTTGCTAATTCCTACCTGCCAGTCATAATGCTCATACAGAAGCATGGGTGTGCAATAATAGCTTTCCGGGCCAATTGTGCTCCACTTCCATTTAACATCCAGTTACAATAAGATGCAAAAGCATTTCTGAGCCTTGAACATTTACACATTTCCTTGCATTATAGCCACAATCCCCACTTTATTGTATTGATGTGAATAACGGGAAGAAAAGGATTTGTGGTTTTAAACTTTTTATTAAAAACTGAAAGTCTGAAAGTCTTACTTCAAGTTCATCTGAGTCAATACCTTATTTTATTTTTTGTATTATAATTTTCTCTCTTTTTTTGCTGAAATTACATCTGCTCTTTTTTAGTGTATATCTATAAGATATTTCATTTTTTGGACCTATTATTCTTTGCAAAATAGCCCAAACTAAGTCAGACTGCACAGAGAGCCATCTGTGAAAAATCAATTTTCATGTCTCGCCACAGCTTCTCAGTTGGACTTTAGTGTTTCAGCTACTGAATGTGATTGGGTCTAAATGATCCATTTCATTTCAAGGTTGTTGTCCCAACTGCAAGGCCTCAAGTACTTTGTGCTTTGACCCGACCCATCTGCTTCGTTCCTCGGGCTCCGTGATGCTGCTTGTTCATGAATGTTCTCTAACAGACCCATGAGGTCCTCAGAGAGCAGCTGGATTATCATCACACTGGATTATTGACAGAGGTGCAGCAGTAAAAGGGGCTGAATAAAGATTTCTATTGTTTTTAACTGTAGAAAACAGTTTACCATTATGCTTTTACCGATACAAAGCAGGGCTTGTGTCGGACATCGCATCTCGACAAAACACAATGCGGCGGCTGTTAATGTGGCAAAATGTGGAAAAGTTTAATGGCTTTAAGTACTTTTTCCCAGACACTGTTCAGGTTAACTCTGTGGAAAGAGCATGTTTCTATCTTTGACCATGGCAGCATTCATTAATATTAGAAGCACAGGAAGAGAGAGAAGGAAAAAATACACATATTCTGCAGTACATTAGCAGCCAGATTTATTGACGTCTTTGCGCCGTGAATGTGGCAGGTGCTCTTAAGCTACATTTGAACTTCACAGCTCCCCTTGACTCCTCCCTCCATCCCTGCGGTGAGGTTTTTTTTTTGTGGTTGGGGAAAAACACACACACACACACACACACACACACACACACACACACACAACGTTTTCCGTCAAGGTTGGTAAGACGTTGCAGGACTTTTATGAATGTTCTCCATCTCGTCAGGGAATAGTGTGCTGCCTCTCACTTGACAGCAAGCACAAAATGATGGAAGAGTCGTGCTTAGCACTGTCAATCGACCAAAAATCACCTGGTCGGAGCGCAGAAGAAAACGTAAAACACTGATGGGGTTCACTTTTAAATCTCTAATCAGACGAAATTGCTCATAAATGTGTAGAACTGAGACAACATTCTTTGAATTTTTCAGAACTTAAATCTTATTTTCCAGAGTGTAAACTAACCCAGAGTTTACGGTTTAGTTTAAAAGTATCCCACAAGTTCCTCAGATTTACTTTTCTTTGCTTATCAGTTTCCAGAACAAACGTACAATTTTCAGGTTAGATTCTGGAACCATCCTAGATATAACCTTAATCTTTCAGTTTCCCTTTTCTGGTTCTTATTGAAAATGAATATTTACATATATTTATACGTTATGTTCTTTCCTGGAACAATTTACAGGTTACTGTCTTAATCTCACTATTACCTTCCCATGAACTCGCGACTTAAATTGACACGCTACATTATGGGACTTTCATAAACCTTGGAGGGGATTTTCCAAAATCAAACCCAAAGCTTACAAGCCAGCAGCTCATATAATTTCAAAGAAAGCTCTATATCACATACGGCTGCTGAAACATGCAGTCTGTGTGCTTCTTAAGACATTTGACACGCTCTCCGAAATCTGTGTCATCATTCCCGTATTTCCAAAGCAAATTAAGAAATGAAAAGTGCCACCAGTCCATGATGAATTAATGAATTATCTCCCAGAGTCCTGGGTTTCTTAAATTGCAACACTGAGGGTTTTATTTCTTGGTCACCCACAACTATAACCTTTTCACCCAATCTCATCTCTCTCTCTCTCTCAGACCTGCGGCAAGCGGCAACCTCCATCACTTACTGGATAGGAACCTACGTATGGAACAACACATTAGCTCAATACAGCCTAATTGTATTAGGCCTTAAAGTATGAGATTAGTCTTCAGATGTGTCCAGAGGAAACCGGGATACCACGCGAGTGCCTGCGGTGGTGTATTAAATTGATGCGTATCCGACACAGTCCGAGGAGGGAAGAGAGCAGACTGTAGTCTCCGGAGATAATAACTGCAAGGCTTATTTCTTGCGGGTCGGCCCGGCCATTTCTCAGGAGGAGCAGCTATTGATGTGTCAAAACAATTTTTCCTCCCTTGTCACTAAATATCTCATGCAAGTTGATTTTCATCTCTCATACATCGCTCAGAGATAGCCGAGCCGCCGGGGCGCAGTACAGTAAGAGCACTTCCGAGCTAAAATTAGAAAAGGGCGAAGGCGAGAAAAGCTGCAGAAAAAAGTCGAGCAAACGTAAATGTATAGGCAACAAAACGCCACCTACCATCGACTCTTACACGTCATTGGTACGGTAGCTCATTATGCACGTCTTTATTATCTTTATAGACAGCTTATTGTGCAGTTCCTTCACAATTCCTAAGAGAAAGCATTTTTTTTTGTTTGTTTTTTTGTCCCTGCATGCGGGGCTTGGATTTGTGCCGCAGCAAAAAGATGAGGGAAGGGAATTCAGCTGCAACACCGTGAGCAGATTTTGGAATTTGAATACATTTCTACTAAATCTCCGAGCAATCGATCTGAGCTGTGGATATCACAGCGAGGCAGGGAGACCCGGCAAATATTAAATACACAACAAACATATCAGCTGCTAACAGCTCAGCGCAGATTAGGCCATCTTCCTGAAAGTGAGCACATATTTACTTACACAAACAAGCGAGGGAGAATATTACCAAGATTTACGTTGCTGCATGCCAGCGTATAAATGAGGCTAAGCGGGTATACAGGATGACTGGGTTTGTTTCAGAAGGGAAGAATGTGAAGTTCTACTTGGAGATATTTGGATTTTTAGAGTCGTATTCAATATGACTACTACATATGATTTCATGAATCTGGGTAGTACAAGATTTTTTTCATTTTTTTTGAGTATTTCAACATGCAAGCTTAACGTTACGAGACGAGCTTTGACTCGCTGCGCCCAGCAGATGCTGTCCAATCCAGAATACCTTTTTTTTTGGTCACCTTGCTGTCAGGGATCATTTTGATAGAAAACGGGTTTGTCACTAATAAATGGCAAAAACAAATGGGGCTCGAAGCTTATGGAGGTAGAGGGGGTGTTGTCTTTTTTTATTGATTACTTTTGGCTTAGGAGACGGTGACAAGGAGTCTCCACTCATCAGGGCAGGTTTATCGATCAGCTGGGGAGGAGCAGCAGGAGGGAGTGAAAGGGGTCAAGCGTGTGAGCCAAAAAAAAATAGCTGGCGTGCAGCTGAACAGAAAGGCAAGAGTGCAGCCATGCTCCCTGACATTGATAATAAATGTGTAAAATGCAGTCGGTTTCTCCCTTGGGATGGAAAAGAACTGTTGCAGTGACATCTAGTCTTGACGGAGAGGAACCGCAAAACTTACGACTGAAACAGAAGCTCTTAAACTGCCGAGTTTTGCGGTTCAAGAAAAACGGCTGAAAAGGAGCAACTTTGTTGGAATTTACTAAGCCTTCTTGTTTATCTGTTAAGTCTCCTGAATAAGCTACCAATCTATCCACCCATCTGAAGGAGGACGTATCATCAATACATGATATAAATAAAAATAAATAAAAATACAACAACGTAGCTTACGAAAGACGTGGGAAGGTAACACAACGTAATAACCAACAATGCCCCTACTTCCTGTTGCTATAACAACGGCCGCACGCTGCAGAATCAATCAAGTGGAGTGCGTTGCATAATTACGCAGATGATCACTATCACCATTGGTACCAGCAGATCAGTCTTCATGATAAGAACGCAGCATTGCCAAAATGTCCTCACTTTGCAGAAGGCCATGCAAAGGACGCTGAGAGGAGGGCGAGACGGATGACGCTCTGAACTCCTGCAAAGACTGAATCACTACAAGCGCCTCCCCACTGGAAGTGTGGCGGGATCAGCGATAATTCACACCGACAGAAGGACCTGACAACAGGAGTCCACACACAACCGCGACTCCCCCTCCATCAGCCTCCCCCATCTATTTATTCATGGTTTTATTTATTTCCCATGTACTTGGGAGTTTTCCAGTGAGATCAAACAGGCATTTAGTTCAAAGATTCACCTTTTATTACGCAGAAGAGGTGCACCAGCTTTTCCGAGCGCGCTGCTCCCTTTATGTTTCTGAAAAGCCGCTGAATGTAAATGCCTCCTTTTGGTTCTCGCCGGAGAGAATCGGTGTGTGTCTGCTCAACGTGTTTAAAATGCCCGCTGAGTGCCCCTGTGTGTCCGCCCCTCCCTCCTTTGGAATCGTCTCCTCTTTCTTCCTTTGCTGTTGCTGCGGATGCAGAAGACCCGGCGTTGACGGCAGCATTTCTGGCTGATTGAGACCGTCTGATGCTGCTGGTGCTTGTTCCGAAACCTATTGAATGATGAGTTATTGCAAACAGGCCTCTTGCACGTCTCTGTCATCTTAGCAAAGAAGGTGATCCTATTTGATCTGAATTCACCTATCCTAATACGTCCTGTCCTTGTTTAGTTTCTTTATTTGAGCCCAAGCCCGTTTTCTCCTCGGCGACACCAACCATAGTCCATCAATCATGACCGTGAGCATTTTGGATGTCTTTACTCCAGGGTAGGTCTCTTTGTGTGTGCCCCGCCCTTCACCCTTGTAGTACTAACTCTTATTCTCTTTCTCTTCTCTTTGTTTCTCTTTCACACGACAGATAAAAAAACGGGCTGGAAACGTTTCTGGCAGCGAATCAGAACGCCTGAGACATGCTTCCTTTGAAGGCTACTGACGTGGAATGATGCTTGCTGACAGAAAGCGCACTAAATCACTTAGAAGGAGCTCTTCTTTTGTCTTCCGTCCTGACAGGAAAAGGACACCTCCTCTTGGGTGGTCCTACATGCACCTTCGCAAGACAAAAATAAAACGCTGAACTTTTACTTAGCAGTAATGTTCTCATGTTTAAGCATTTCTGGATAGACAGTGAGCAGAGATTGGCACAAAAACCCGAAGCCAAGCACAGCCAATTAAACATGGCTGCTAAGTAAATAATTGATCAAACGGTTGACTTGTTAGTGGAAAGCTATAGTATTTCCCCTCCTCCAATTTTTTTTTTTTCCTGTGAGAAATTCAAACTATATTACCTCCCAAAATGTCCTCCAACATAGCAAACCACAAGTGGAAACTAGCACCATTTGCTGGGATCAATTAGGCTGATTGGCTGAGGCTCCATCTTGGCCAGCCCAGGGGGCTGGCAGCTGTGGACAACTTGTCCAATTAAGTGAGCACAAGAACTTGCCAATAATGGGTGAATAATGGGCCTTAAGAGAAGCGTGATTCATCTCCAGTGTGCAGCGACAGCGAGGCATTTGTTCAATGTGTGAAAACCATAGATTTCTCTTTTCAGATCCCAATCAATATCCTCCCTCCCATGGCTTTGACAATGGGCTTAATGAAGGATTAGGCCGTAAAGATGTTGGCATCCCGGGTTGATGCCAATAGTTATGTTCATACCCGCTCGCCGAATGCGCAGTGTCCAAATGTCAACACCTGCTCCCCTGAAAAGATGGAAACAATCAGGCAGCGGTTGGTATAAAACCCTACAAAGGCCTAGGCTGCTCCAATTAGATGATGTTAGACTGTTAGGCAGCAGTGTCTAATGAGTGTCTCCACCACGCACCAATATGACAAGCTTTTCCTCATTGTATCAACGTTGATGGGAAAACAATATAAAAAGACTGGCAATGATGATGAGCTTCTTAAACTGACTTAACATTAAATTACCACACTGACTCAAGACTTGCTCAGAGGGGGGGGGTGAAAGGGGGGTGAATTTCAGTAAAAAGGTCGAATGCAGCAACTCTTTTATCCACTTTTTTCTCCGATTTCCCTCTTTATGTCGTGAATAATAGTCAATAAGTAGTTGAAAGGCTCTAATTTCCTCTGACATCACATCCAGTGCTGATCTCCCTCCCCTCGCTTTCACACTCTGTCCTCCTTTTGTGTCTTGCACGACCAGGTTTCTTAATGTCACATGTAAGGAGCTGCAATTCAAAGGCAACTGGCAGTTGAGCGTTTAATGTCCTACCTGTCAAATGATTGCCAGCAGTAATGTAGGAGGCCAGGAATGGGAGATGCCTTAAAATGAGATTTAAAGACAAGCTTGAAAAACTTCATCTTGCAGAACACTTTTATTGGGATTTTATGCAATAGACCAACACAAAGCAGTGCATAATTATGGAATTAAGGGGGACTTATATTGGCACTGACAGTTTTTTTAAAGCTTGAACCTTCTGATTAGCTTTCTTGTTTCTTGCCAGCAATACGTTTCAGTGTGGACACTGAGCTTCCGAACTTAAAAGTGGCTTTCGACTTGCCACAAATTCTCCAACTTAACCTCTGGACTTCTTCAGCTTATCTAGTTACCATGGGTACGTTAGCTGCTTCTTTGGTTAATGATCTTCTTGTCCAGCCAGTCAGTGTAGGTAGATGGCATTGTCTTGGTAGGTTATACCACTGACTTTCAACTTCATAAGTCATGTTAATCTATAATAGCCAAAAAAAAAAAGGACATTGAGGTACATGATAAAAAAAGGGTCAAGTTCACCTGTGCATCAATAGTTTTAGGGACTGTAAATGCCAAAATTCCCAGCTTTGATTCATTTTTCTGTATAATTTATACTTCTATGACACCAAGCAGTGATGGGAGAGAGCCAAGAAACACCACAAAGATGATACCCATAAAGTGTCATCGCATTGTCCAATTCAAGCTGGCCCCCAGTCCCTTTCTCAACTTGATATTTCTTCCCTCTTTCCTCTCCTGATTCCCCTCTACCTCCCAGCTGTCTGTCTCCGTCGAAGCGTGCACACGGCACATTGGGGTCACCAACAACATGGATGACATTAATACGGAATGCACACTTGTGTGACCACACAACCACTCCCCGTGAACACATTCCCTCGCCGATACCTGGGCTGTCAATCACGGACCAGGCCTGAGAAATGTGTGCATCGCCGGTGCAACAAGATGACAAAAATCTGTGCTACTGTAAACCCCCCCTAATCCCCTCCTTTGATTCCGCTCAGACTTTTCTGCTTTTTTGGAACATTGCATAATTGTTTGCTCTGTTGAGGCAACGTTTCAGTCTGCCAGTGCATAATTATCTCAAAGTAAATTTGCTGATTTAAAACTTGTGCGAAGGAGGAGGTTGAGAGAGGCAAACCAGAAGATGTGCGCGGTCACAGCCTTATAAGATGAAATTTAAGATCGGGGCTGCACGGGTTTTTACTGACCGTAGTGTCATGCTGTTACGGGCAAGGCATTATGGGAGAAAAAGCAATTTGCTGCGGTAAATCTCAATGACCTCATGAATCAGGCCCATATAAACAAGCCGAGAGCAGTGGGGAGACCAGCGCAAGCTGCCCAGAGATTCACTTAATGGACATTCAGTTACTAACTAACTACATACAGTCAACCTCTACTTTATTAGGCATACCTGTTCAATTGCTTGCTAACTCAAGAATTAAATCAGCCAATCAAACAGAAGTAACTCAGTGCCATTAGGCATGTAAACATGTTCATACAACTTGATGAGGTTCAAACTGAAAGCTAAAATGGGGAAGAAAGAATAGTAGTTTTAAGTGCAAGACGCACTGGTCCAAGTATTTAGAAAACTAGGAATGTAGCTGTTAGCTCTCTAACAGCTAGTTTAAGATCATAAAATGGGAACAGCAGCTCAGATATTCAGACGTTGCAACCAAGAGATGAAGAATACCATTTCTGACCACACGCAAAGCCAAACCTCAAAGCCAATCGGCTACAGCGGCTGAAGAATGTACCTGGTAACAGGCTTATCAGCACATAACAGGAAACTAAAAGGCTTTAATTTATTGAACATGACAGATTTCAAAATAGCAGAGCGTGTTTTTTGTGATATGGTGGACATTTGTGAAATTTGCACCACTGATCTGCAGCCAACAAATCTACGGTAACTGTGATGCTATGATGTCAAAATGGTCCTAACTCTCTCCGGATTGCTTTTGACAGAAATGTTGAATCCGTGTCACAAAGAATTACAGGAGTTCTGCAGCCAAAACGAGTGTCTAATAAGTGGTCGGCACTTGTAAACTGACTTACACGTAATAATCTGCCACTGTATTGTCACCAGCTTCAAACAACTGATCTTGGCTGGAAATTTTGAGAAAGGCCCACGGGTAAAAAACTAACAAACTGTAGTACATCTGAAAAATGATCTCTGTTCTCTAAGAATATCAATCTGGAACAAAAAGACTTGCCTGACTTGATACCAGACAACAACCTGCCTGCTTTGGGCTGTCAACAAGTACAAAACACCTGTCATACCCCCACTGCCAAACCCTCTCTGGTAGCTCAAGCTGCTAATGATAATGACAGCAATCAAAACATTGGCACTAATGCTGTTAATAGCGAGGATGGCGCTAATGAGGACACTACCTGGGAGGCTGTTTGCCTAAGCTGTTTTTCCTGGTTTACCCTCTGGGACCGGAGGGAAGATGGGCCCCGGTATCCTGTTGCATCTTGCCTCCCGCGGCCTCCTCTGCGTCCTGAAAGGCCTTCATCTGAGCCGGCTAACGGGCTAATACACACCAATAATTACAGACGGGGGAAATGAGGTAATAGCAGAACGGCCTCATGGGGTCGTGATATGCAACCTCCCTGGTGTAACCTCAGACTCTTCCTCCCTGGCGATTTCTAGCAAGTTTCTAAACAGTGATTTTTTTTTGTTGTTGTTGTTCTCCTGTTGAGAACACACAGAGGTGCACAAAAAGAGGTAGAAAACAATTCTCGGCTTATTAATGGAGCAATTAAAAGTTGAAACATACTAGTTTGAGATTAGTCACCTTTAATGACTGGAATGGCATAAACACACACACACAACTGACACAGAAAAGAGCCCTTTAGCTTTTCCATAAGGTGTTTTATGTACAGTATTACTCTGTTCTCTAACAAAAAGCAGGGAGGAGGAAAGAATGGGGGTGGGGAATTACAATGTTGTGGGACCACCTTTGTAATGCTAAATCCCATTCTAAATCTGCCAGAACTGATTGTCCATCAAAAGTATCTGTTCACAAAAACCGAGGATTGCAAGGGGGTAAAATCTGGATTTGGTGTAGGGGTGTAGAGGATAGACAAAGCGAGACAAGGCAATCCCAAATGGCAAAAAAAAAATAGCACTGGATAAAATCAAAGCCTGTTTTGCTCAGCTTGCAGAGAATGAAAATAGAATAACCAAAAGGATAATGCTCTTCCTCTCATCTACTGTTTCAACTGGCCACAATAGCAAGGGGGTTGGGGGGGAGATGACTATTCAGCAGAGCTAAAACAGAAGAGGAAAAAAAAAGTGTTAGAAATGAGTCCTTCTGCCTCCATTTGGCTTTGAAATCTGGCAGTTGCCCTTTAAGAAGGAGAATCTGCAGTGTCCAGTTGGGGAGGGGAGAGGAGCCCAGTCCCCTGTTCAGTCATTAAAAGCGGTTTCTAGAATGGCATCCATCTGCTGCCCCCTCATTACTGCCATGAGTGATGGTGGTAATGTTCCTAAATACGGTACTGGCGAATTGTCATTGCGACCTTTGACACAGGAAGTGGACAGAAGCAATGCCAGTAGTGTGCTGGGGACCAATAGTCCGGTCCGGCTTTCGGGGTTGGACTCGATCCGGGCCGCCCAGCTCCCCACTCCTTCATTAGGTTTAAACGGCCAATTGATGACAAAGGAGCCTCACCTCGCCTCGGCGTCCTGTTCCTCCTTGGGTTTGATTGTGCAGCTGCCGGCATTAGAAGAGCAGGAGGGTCTGTGATTTTGAAGCAAGGGGGGAACTGCTCGTCACTTCTAAATGTCGATCAACTTCGCCTGGTTATCTTTCTCCCCTACGGACCCGATTCTTCTCCGTGCTGCCTTTGACATATGGAAAACTCAAATGAGTAATAAAGCGTCGCTAAAGAGATAAGCTGTGACTCAGCGAACGGCACATTCACCGAGGATAAAAGCTTTTCTCCACGGCAGCCATTTTGATTTCACAAGCACAAGTCGAGTCTGGCATTATTTTCCCCTCAACAGAGAGAAAATCTCTCCAATGCTCAGATTACTCTTTTTTTCCCTTCCTTCCTTCCTTCCCCTAGGCTTTCTTCTAAACTAAGCCCTCTTTCCTCTGCTCTCCATCCTTAGCAGCGCAGTGTATTGCTGTTAATTACCTGCTTGCAGAAGCTGTGCATTAGGCCTGCCAGGACACAGCAGAAATGGAGCAACGCTAGAGAGAGTTTCTGCTGTTTTGGCTTCGGTGAGGAATGTCTTACAGTGCATGACACATACAAACACACAAATACAAACAAATAAACAAACCCCCTCCTGCATTGTTGGCTCTAGACAAGCAGGCGACGGCCACTGCTAACATGACGTCATATGTATTCAGGAGTTAGTCTGAATATTAAACAGCAAGAGATAGACTTGTGCAAGAAAAACACACGTTGACCAGTATGAATACTCCACCGTCAACCTTTTTTTTTTTCACCATGGATGGGCTCAGCCCTCCACCTGTCTCTAACACACCTTTCATCATTTTTGCAATTCCTCCTAGTGCAGTCTCTTTCCTCCTCCTCCCTACTTTTGGTTTTTCCCGCTGTATCCCTAAGGCATATCCCGGAGAACCTCAGTGATCCACCGGCTGTTTGTTTGGAGTGAAGCTGAAAGGGAGAACTAGCACCTCGAGGCAGAAGCGAAGATATATGCGAGGTAAAGGGAAGCAAGGAGACGAGGACGATGATTGAGACGGTATGCGGAGAACTTTGGAGAGAGAAAGTCAGACTCGCCTTCTGTAAACTTTGGGCACTGCGGCCCCTGATCCCAATGTGTTCCGTGACACAGGCAAAGAGAGTGACCAACAGAAATAGTTATCAAACTGCAGTTTGAGCACCGCTAGTGGGACCTGGGCTGCCAGTGGTATTAAGAACACATTTTAAAACTGAATATCCGTGAGGTCATTAAAAGCGAATTAAGACAAAGAAGAATAAACAGCCAAAAAGAAAACAAGTCAGTAAGATTCTATGCTGTGATTATTTGATTGATTTTTCAACTTTAAACACAAATACAAAGGAATTTAAAAAAAAAACTAGTTCAGAAGCAGTTTCTTTTCAAAGGGTTCTAACCTTTTACCAAATGTCTCCTGTTATAAATAAAGAAATCCAGCAATGTTTTTTTTTTCTTTAGTAGCTCCAATTGCTAATAGCTTCAAAATATTGTTTCTGTCTTAGCCTCTGAGGCTACATTTCAAAAACAGTCTACTGATAGACGGCAACCTGCAGGATCCATCTAAAAGGTTTTATTTTTGCTAAGTAACACACAAATACTTGAAGAGCGATGACAAATAGCATTAAACTGATGTACCCTGTTGCTCAGGAAACCCATCCACAAACACACACTTGTTCCACTCGGTAAAAAAAAAAAAAAGGGACACTCTAATCCCATAAAAAGGTGTCTTTGTGGTATATGAAACCGCGGCTCGGTGGTTCTCTTCAGTTTGCTGGTAATTATCAGACTCTGCTGGGGAGGCAAAGACATTAATGCTATGTTACAAAGTGCAGGGAAGACTGGAGACACTTAGAGGAAGAGAACTGAAGGGAAAAAGAGCAACAAAGGCCTATCATTTAGGGTTCTTTCTCTTTAAACACAAAAAATAAAGCCCTTCAGCCCTTCTCAGCTGTACTGGACGTGTCAGTGAGCAGCAAATCAACAACAGCAAGTTTAACCAAACCCTGCTCAACAAAAAAAAAAAAAAAAAAAGTCCACACTTCTGATTCAATTTCATTATTCCAGCTTTAATTACTTGTCCAATTTCGGGGCTATTCCATGCCTTGATTAAAACGGACACTATTTAATAACCCCAACCCCAATCTGAAAAAAAGACACACGGAACACACCTTGAAGATGAAATAATTAAAGCTGCGGGGAGATAAGATTCATATCGTCCTCTCTAACTTACTCCCTGCAAATTGGTCGGCGCTCTACAGAGAGAGTAGAGTGATAGCAGCAAAAACAGAAAGAAAAAGTTAGATTGACTGACTGAGCAAATAGTGGAAGGATTTGATCGAGAAGGTGCAGGTTTCGAGGATTTGCGAGAGAGGGACATGGAGGAAGGTGCTGATTCGGTATCGATTTGACCGTTTCAGAAACTGGAACTCTGAATGTTTTCACACAAATGATATCTAAAATGGTGCTTCTCCCCTTCCATCCCCCAACACTCTCTCCCTTTCGGTGATTTGAAGGGTAAACGAGCCGAAGAATGTGCGCCGTTTCACAGAGTTTGACTTTGCTTGCGTACAGCGGTGGGGCCCCCCATGGGGTGGGAGCGGCTATTTAAAGCCAGGGACAGACAGCAGACTCCCTCTCTACTCCCACTAAGACATAAGAGGAGAGAAGTGGGGCAGGACACTTCCTGCGTCCTCCACGCAAAAGCAGACACACACACTCTCGCTCACTTACAGTATGCTTCAGCCAAATGTGCTCAAGCTTCATTGGAAGCTTCATTCCCCCCCTTTTTCTAAGGACACTTTATATTTAAAGAGAAAGCACTGGTTAGGTTCTTACCTCCGCTTAATCATACCCGTGGGCTTGAGGTCATGAGCCGAAACACAAGTGTGGGAGGTTTGCACTTCCTGTCACTGAAACTGGAAAGGGCTTCGAGCAAGAACGTTGCATCAGGCAATAGTAGCATCTACTGTGGACAACAGGCATGTTTATTTATTTCATTATTCCTGATGTTGAGAGTATGTCGGCATGAGGGAGAAGCATCTGTGTGGGGCTCCTGTAACAAGCTCTAAGCTGTGTGGCATCACGGCCTTTTGCCTAGCAAAGGTGCCGTGGTTGGTTAAGCTGGCAAAGATGATAGGGCTTGACATCTATTTACCGCCGCCGCACAAACACCCATAGACACACACAAATGGCCCACTTTGGCCAACGGGATCACCTCTAGCTATTTTATGACTTTCTCCCTTTGACTCGTTCCCCCCATCCTCCTTTGCAGACCCCTCTGTCACGCCTTTGCTCGCTGTCTGCGCCTCCGTACCGGTCTGGAACGATTAGCGTCGTACCCGGCTATCGGGTTGAGACATCGAGGAGGTGAGTGAGATTTGTGGTGCATTACAATGAATTCTATATTTTAAAAAATCCCAGGTGAGATTTCTTTTTTGTGAATAAAATATGGAGAAGCCCAAATACGATAAATGATTCACATGCTGCTGAAAACATGAAGTTTACCTTTGCAGTCATTGTTTCACATGTAAGGTTTGAAACTTCAATGGACTGCATATTTAAATGAGCTCTGTGCTCGCAGTAATTAACTATTCCAACCTCTTCAAAATTACTGGACATAGGAAAACCTAAAGAGCCAGTATTATGTATTTTCCAGTTGCAAAGGGCCATTTTACACAATCAAGTAATTAGGCGACATCCCATTGTTATGAAAATGCTAAAAAATAACTAAAGAAATTACTACGCAATTTGATGACTTCTCTCTTTAAGAAACTCTTACTCTTTCAGACACTCCCACTTAAACATGTCATCATTTTTTCAAGAAGGCTCTTATCAAATTGCATTTGTTAATGATCTGAGCTTTAACAAAAATGGAGTCTGGCAATTGGTGACACAACTCCCTTCAGAGCATATCTCGATTTCTGGCTCTCCAAAGTGTTGGATATTAAATTCTTAAATGTTACCCCTCCTTAAAGAATAAGGAGATTGAACAAAAATGTTTTACATACAATATCTTCTTCAAGGGGAAATTGGAAGTTTGTGAATGAAAACTGACTGTAAAGGGACTAATTTTAACTTCTTAGCCAAAAGAAATACTGCATTTTTACATATTTTTAAATTGAAAAATATCTAACATTTAAAAATACAAGGCGAGCTTTAAAGAAAAACACAAATGCTTTCCATCTTCTGTAGCCAAAAACATATTTCATCAAAGGCCTATTTGTTCAAACACCTTTGCAAACACTTGCTGTATTTCTTTCCATTTGAGCTTTAATACCAAAAGAATTTTATGATACCAAGTTTGCAGCAATAAAACACCCAAAAGAGTGGCCACAAGTGAGCTAAAGGCCTATTTAAATTTTATATGTGGTGTTTAGCCTGCTTAAGCATTTTACTGGGCCTTTCAGAGTTCTCTGTGAAAGTGATCCAAATGAATCAAGCAGGGCGAGAGCCTAATGCAGCGAGATGGCCTGAGTGAGCAGGGGGAATCACAGCTTGCTATCCTGGACTCAGGCAGACCAGAGGCGTCTAGGTCAGCACATCTGAAGTTAAAATCATTCCTAAATGGGTCTTCAGACACCCTCAAATAAAGTCGACAGACAGTGCTGACCTTTTCAAACCGTACTGTCTGCAGCTAAGAGGGTGGAAAGGGGAAGAGATGGAGTGCCAGACCTGAATAGTTTAAAGTCCTGATTGAAACTTTTCTCGTTCTTTTTTTCCGGTTTTGCAGCAGAGCCAAATCCCTAGGAGAGAAAGAAAAGACGTAGGAAGGCTCTTGATGTGTTGACGTGCTATCCCCCCCCTCACAACAGTAAAAATTCCCTTTTTCTTTTATTTGGGCAATGTCTTTATGTTCAAATCAAGGTTACAACAAGAGCAGAGGTGTTGGAATTTTTTTTGTTGTTTGGAGATCGGGGGCGTTTTCGTTTGCAACCTGCAATTAAATTTAACGACCCGAGCGCCTGTCGGAATCGTTTCTATGGTGAAGGGGACTAGTGAAAGGCCAAGGTCAAAGCCATGAGAAGCCAAGTCTCTCGTTACATACTTTGTTTGACCCCCACTAGAACTAGCTAATTCAATCCCTCTCAAGAATCCGCAATTAACCGAGACATTGAAAAAGACGAGAAGGAAAAATGTCGGGGTGAATAAGCGGCTCTCTTCCACTCACATGCAAATCACAAGCATACCACAGGGGTGTACCATCAGCCCTCTCCTCTACTCTCATCTTCGCAAATGGAAGTTTAAGCATCCCCAACAACAGCAACACTATTGTCAAGTTTGCAGATGATTGCCAGCATCATATGACCGATAAGCTAAAACAGCGAATGAGCCTACATGAAGAAGGGCAAGCATTTGAACTCTAATGGAGTTTAGAAAAAACTAAGCAGACTTCACATTCTGCACTAATACGGACACGGCAGAGAGGATGAAGACCTCCGTGTTTGTCGGGGTCCACGTCTCAGCTGACCTCAGACGATCCACAAAACATCTCTCACTAGTTGAGGAAGGTTCCACTGCCAGATGTTTCTGCCAGGCCCGCCCCCTTCGACTCCGCTGATTAACTGCTCCACGATCAAGTGCCTCCATAACTACTGCTGGGGATCAGCTGCTTCTCTGCTAAGAACCTGCAGTGAGTTGTCAGGGCGGCAGAGAAATCAAATGAGATCACACTGCCTCCCCTTAGGGACATTTACAGTTGCGCACTCCAGCAGAAGGCCAGTAGCATCATTCAAGACCCCCATGTTCACTGGACACTCACCTTTCTTCCTTACCCCTTCAGGAGAACACTACAGTTCCCGATTGTCTGAGTTAATTATTGTTTATGGTTTGTCATATGTGTTGTGATTGTATTTTATTTTGATCTCATTTTTATGCTGCAAATCAAAAAGCTGTTGAGTGGTTTCTCTTTGTTCTTGGACCCTATGCTGTGTTCTTTACGACTTTATGAGCGTAATTTCTGCTAAAAACTCAGCCTCATCGGGTCTTTATAAATCCCCCCCGACCCCCACGTGCTCGAGTGTGTGAGTTATTGCGTATGCATGACACGCCTTGGCTGGGAAATTTGTGTCAAGCGAGCAGGTGGGGCAGTCATCGATGAAGACAATTAAACACCTCGGAGGCACCCAGCCAAGTCTTCTCTCTGTCCCTTGCTTCTGTGTATT
The DNA here is from genome assembly GCA_903067075.1 of Micropoecilia bifurca. Lineage (NCBI taxonomy): Eukaryota > Metazoa > Chordata > Actinopteri > Cyprinodontiformes > Poeciliidae > Micropoecilia > Micropoecilia bifurca. Next base: position 26,525 of record CAEGAF010153991.1, read on the forward strand.
CTGCCCTCCCCTCTTCCATCTACCCTCTACTCACGCTGCCCCTGACAGATGATAATTCAGTGGGAGTGGAAGGGGTCACGGCCTGACAGGGAAGGGCATCGTCAGCTGCGATAACCATCGGCGGACGCAGACAGTCAACAAGTTGGCAGTTTACGTAAAAAAAAAAAAAAAGACAAATAAAAATACAAAAAATAAAAAGCGACAGAGGTGAGGGTAACTTTTCAAAGGCGGTCGAATTTGCGCGTCAAACGCGGCGGCGCTATTCGAATTAGCGCTGAATCATCTCGTTTCGGTGAAGGGTGACGAGGGTACGCCTGGTGCTCCGATGGACCCACACTGCTTACTCATCCTAACTTGACTCCCTTGTGTACGAGGAGGCAAGCGCGAGGAGGCAAAGGCACGGAAAAGTATCCCGGGACCGAGGTCAAAGGGGCTCTCGGTTTCACCGTCAGATGCTTGCTAATTACAAGGGGGCCGATGTGTATAGTCGCCGGAATGTTCTAGAAGGACAAAAATACTTCAGTCACTTCCACGTCCTCTAAGGAGGGATTATAGTTCAACACTAGAGAGAGACGGCGAGAGAGCAAAAGGGAAAAGTAGAAGAAGAAAAAAATCAGTGTCACAAATGGGGATCGACTGTCAGCCTAGCTAATTATCCACTCTGAAAAGAGCAAGCTTCATTTCCCGGACTTATGTCGAGGGGAATCATTTGTGGCGACCTCATCCCTGCCTTTATGAAAAGAAACATTACATTCATAATATCAGCAACACCCCCCCCGCCCGACTCCTTCCTGCCATTCTCTGCAGCTCCCTTCACTGAGGCCCTCATTTTGACGGCTAATTCCGGTGTTTTCATTACAGAGACTCGGGCTTAATTCTGATGCATATTAGCATATTACAAGGAGGGAAGCGGGTACAGGGAGTGGAGGGTGGGTATGGGGGGGTGCGTAACCACGACGGCGCCCGGCATGCATCAGCGCTGACTCGTGGGATAAACCATGTAAGCTTCAACAACCCCCATGGTTACTAGACGCACCGAGGAGTCTGCTGAGCGATGGCTTCAACGCGGCTTCCACATATTAGCGCCACTTTAATGCGCTGACACCATTAGCTTTGAGTCTTTAACGCGAACGGCGGCTGCATCTCTGGTCCAAGAGTAAAAAGGAGAGCAGCAAGGTCAGAGCCGGGGCAGTCGTATGATCGATGCTAACGCGATTAGTGACGCGCTAGCATTCAACCAGACGCCTCAGCAGCTCTCCTGAGGATGCCGGTTATGGGCTCTTCTTCACTCCACAGCGACACATGTGAACCTGGGAGCAGACGTGTATGTGTGTGTGTGTGTGTGTGTGTGTGTGTGTGTGTGTGTGTGTGTGTGTGTGTGTGTGTGTGTGTGTGTAACTGTTANGTGTGTGTGTGTGTGTGTGTGTGTGTGTGTGTGTGTGTGTGTGTGTGTGTGTGTGTGTGTGTGTGTGTGTAGGCTGCTGAGGAGCGAGCCCGTGGTCCATAATCCATTTACGACTGTAAACCTGGAGGAGGGGGAAGACATTTACTGTCAGGCAGCACTTGCCACAGACGCTATATCATCTCCCCTGTCAGCGGCGCACAAATTCCCTGCCTGAAACGGTTCCAGCTACAGGGTTGAGTTAGGAACATCACTTTTAAAACTTGGGTTTTTCAACTAACTTTATTAAAAGGCTGTAGTTACTCATGATGAGCACTTTTTTTTTGAAAAAACAAAAATCATACCCAAGATTTTTAGATTAAATCTGACTAAAGCAAAATAAGGTTGAACCATTAATGCTTTTTAGTTTGCTTTTGGATGTTCATGCAAAACAGTGGATATCAAATTAAACATCTAATTTGCATAATAAAGAGAATTACAAGTATACAAATTGTAATTGTTTATCTAAATAGTCAATATCTGTGAAAAGATATATATATCCAAGTCTTTAGGGACTGATTTCACTTAAAGTGTTTCTGTTTTCTCATACACGGTGCACCAATCAGGCACCAAATTGGCAAATTGGCAGTAATGAGGGGTAATACTATTTTACCCCTCATTACTGCCAAAACAGCCTGCAGCTCATGGACCCTAAAAGATCCGTAAAGATTCACTGCAGGATCTTGTAACAAGGTGTAGCAGTAGATTCATCAATAGTTGTGAGTTGGCGCCTCAACAGATTCTGATCTGTTTGTCCAGCAGATACTAGGATGTTCGACTGGATTGAAGTTCTGGGGGAATCGAATGCCAGATCAACATCAACAGCATCAATGAGCCTTGGCCACTCAAGCCTCTGATATCGGCTCACTACTCCTCCTTCACTTTGAATAGATACGGACCACTGCAAAGTAACAAGAGCTGCAGTTATGGAGATGCTCTGACCTGTTATGATTTGGCCCCTTTGCCAAACTTGATGAAATTCTTGTATTTGTACACCAAACTTAGTCATTTAAATATAAGTTTAAGCTTAATTGCATCATTTTTTTAATATTACCAAAGTTTGCTAGTTTCCCATTCATAACTTGATTCATATAATATTTTACTATTGAAACCAGAGTGCAGCCAGTAGCCATCAGACTCTTAAGTGTATTTTCTTTTTCAATTTATGTAGTGAGAGGAAGAGCAGTTCAACACCCTGACAACAAAAACCTTTTACTTTAATTTGCAAACAAAATCTGACAAGAATTTAAATGGCCGCATCATCATCATCATAAAGTGCTTAGATTCTTGTGCTTGAAATGCATGCAAATCAGTGTTGTTGCTGTTTTTTTACATAAATAGCATCTCATTTGAATAGTTAAACCTATTTTCACAGAAAAGCAATAAAAGAATGATTCGCCTCAGTGCAGGTAATCACTGTATCTAATGGGCAGCGCTGCCATTTTCTAGACCTCTGACCTCTACTTAAACGGATTCGTTGTACTCTAGCTCTTTGTCAATGATACATAAAACAATAACAAAATAAATAAATATTTCAAATAATTCAAATTTCACCAAGACTCTCAGGGAAGCCGATTTTACCTCGGAGGAAACCGAAATAATAAATACGACGGACCCGGTGCTTTTCAAACCTGCCCACTCATCTCACAGCTCAGCTTCATTCCTCTGGCCTTATGCGACGTGGATAAAGGCACAGTTGGCCTGAACTGCAGCCAGAGGATTGAGACTTTTTTTTTAAGAAGGGCTGACATTTACCCAGAGAACACTAAGCTATTTGGCCTCACAGCAGTCACTCAGCCGCCCTGCTACTCTTGCCGTGGCATATGGGTGCCTTTTAAGACGATGTGAGGGGGGGCAGTATGTGGTTGAGGATGTATCAAGACGAAAACAAAAAAAAAAAAAAACTCCACACATTAACACTGTGACACAGTCCGTTTCCCATTATGCAAACATCTCCTCTCTCTCGTGCTATGCGGCTTCCCGCAGACCTGAACTTTCGTTATTAGACAGGGGTTCTCAGGCGCCGGCTCCTTTTGATTGTCACTGGTGGCGGCTCCTGTGAGCAGGTGTGACGGCCTCGCCAGCAGAATTCGCCCTAGAAGGGACATGCAATTAGCCGGCTCTCAGACATCTATACCTGTTGAGGTCTGTTTGCTCCAGCGGTAGAAAAGTACATCATTAAGAGCTTCTTTTTTTTTTTTTTTTTTCGCTTTGTGCCAGACAGGGGAGACAGCTTTAGATTAAGCTATGTTCAGTGCAAATATCTGTCCTTAGACATCCAAGGTTGTCTGCTCAGTCCAGACTGATTTTGCTCCTATAGTGTTGGGTGTAAAACAACACTTTGTAGTTTACTGTCTGAGGCAAAAAAAAAAATAAAATAAAACTTGACCAAGAATGAGGGAGACATTGAGTTTATGTTGGATTTTGTGTACAGGTGTGTCTGGGTAAACGCATGAGTGGGAAAACGGACGCCGCGAACTTTGAAGCATTATGAAAAGAATTAACTCAAATATAACCGGCTTGCATTTCTGAATCGACGAAACAACTTCTGTAGCTTCTGCTTGCAGCATTATTAAATGACAATTCGAGGTGAGGAACTGTTCGGCCCTAGATGAAGCATTTCCAAATACTAACCTGTAGCTAACGAAATTCATTGGTTCAATAATTTTGTTTTTGCGTTGAAAACCATTCACTGTTAGTTTTTATATCATAAATAGTGGTCAGCCTATAGCTTGGTTTTCTGTCTTCTATTGAATTCTGAGTTCTTGTACAAACAACTAGTATTTTATTTTTCTTAATCCTCCATGAGGCAGATCATCTGATCAGGATATAATCCAAAACTGAACATTCCCCACATAACAACCAGTCCTGCTGGTTGACAGAAATTGAGATTCATAAAAGGAATTTGCGACAGCATTAATAAAACACTGTTGCTGCTAAAACAGCAGACATTATTGTTTGTAAATTCTGCAGGAAACAGCTTGTGGTTGGCAGGCGTTGTTTGTGGCCAACAACTCTGGAGCACGAAATTCTTGTTCAGCACGAACAACACCAGGTTTCAGCTGAATTCATAAGCATCTTTCGCCACCGAGTCCATAAACTCTTTTACAGTCATTAGCTTGTATTTCTCTACGCTGTGGGGAATCTGCGCACGTGCAACTCTAACACTCTGAGGTAGGAAATGAAGAGCATTCGGCAACATTAATTAAAATGTTAATATTTTTTAACAATTACAATGGTAATATTTAAACTGTTTGCGAATATAATACAGATGTCTTTCCTAAAGTGTTCAAAATACAACAGAGTGAGTAAAAACGATGTAGCTCTTATTTGACTATTAAAATACAAACCTGTCCCTTGTGTTTGTTAACGAACAAAAAAAAATGGCCGTAGCACTATGAGTGCCGTGGTGGAAAAAAATCCGCTACCCAAGGAAAATAGCCCCGCTGTAACTTAGACACAAACGTATCATTTCAATAAGCGGCTGAAACTTTCCCACCAAATCTCATGGCAACACAGCGGCGCTCACAGACACCGTCGGAGTTATTAATCTATTATTAGCTGCTGAGGCGGCTGCCGTGTTCGCCCCATTCCCGCCCCGGCGACACAGGACTGTCACCATAGATGACTGGCTTCTAATTGGATACAGTGGAGGCCGCATCCGAGCTCCGCGTGCTGGGAACGGCCATCGAGTGCCGCGGAATCACATTTTCAATTAAGCGAGCCCCCAAAATGCCAGAACTAACGTTTCTCAGTGAGAAGCCAAGCTGATTACTCTGCGAATCACATCTGAGAGGAGGAGTTTTTTGGGTTTTTTTTTTTTTAATAAACTGATTACAACAAGATGACTGAGGAGAAACAACGGCGACTATAGCACTGGATGGGGCGCGGACAGAAAATAGGGGATTGGGGGAGGAGGAGAAGGGGCGGAATTGGAGCACCTGTCTCTTCCGTCTCCTCAAAAGAAAAGAAAAAAAATGATTTAACTGTTTTTGCTGACGAGTGGAAGAAAAACAGTATGCCAACACCCGGCACAAGGACTCACGCTACATAAATACATAAATATAGACATGTACATGTATATAGTTGAAACGGGGGGGACTGGGATGGGAGAGAGAGAGAGAGAGAGAGGAAACAGCGAGGCAGCTGTTAAAACATAGCTTCCCAGTATCAGGCGAGACTTGAGAGGAAATATGGTGCAATTTTTTTACAGCTCCGTTCCTGTCAGGGTGAGTAAAGAGACCCCTGTCCGGCAGACCTTTGCAGTCCACACACGCATCTCGCTCTGGTGTCACTGAGTGGGTTGTGAACATTTGCCTTTTTTTTTGTTGCCTCATTTAAAACAACTTGTTTGTCAGTAGTTCCTGCATCGCTGAAATTTTATTTTATTTCTTTCCGTTTCTCCCAGGGAGCACATTAGTCTGCGACCCTCGTCTTCACTCCAACATAAACAAGTGATTTCATCTCTGGAAATGGTGGGAAATGTTCATATTGCTCCAATGATTCTGCCTTTGCTCTCGGTATTACTTTTGCCGATGCGATTAAAAAGAATAAAAATAAAAAACGCAATTCATCAGCAGCAACAGATTTCTTTAGCAGTTTGTCTTTTTTTTCTTCAGCTCCCATGCGTGTTGTGTGTCTGCATGTGCAGAAGAAAATGTGTAAGCATTGCATTTCATTAGGAAGACCGCCATCTGGATGGTAACTATGCTTTTTCTTCTCTCCCTCTCTCATTATTCTCTCCTCTTTTTTTGCCCTATTCACACAATTGGTACATTAGATTAAATTTAAATGATCTCCTGCATGCGCGGACCGACGCGCACGCACCGCAAAAAAAAGGGAAGACTCTGTTCCTCGGGTTGCGTAACATCCAGCGGAGGATACAATGGCGTCTGTTGCCCTCCCACACGCGCCCTCTCTGTCTCCCGCTTTCCTATTATCACCTTTGCCAAAGAATAAACACTCTGACTTGGGGAATTTCTATCAAAGCTCCAAACTGCCAAATAAAAAAAAAGCACACTGTCTTCATTTTTGCAATCCTTTGCAAAAAAAAAAAAAGAATCTGTTTATCCGCTCTATAGTCTTTCGCTCTTCTGCATCCTCTAACAAACACCCCGCCCTCCACATGCCAACTCTCCCTTGATGCTCTAGAAACAAATTGCTTTGTCCACACGCAGATTTCAGCCAGAGCACATGAGTGTCGACAGCTATAGTCTTTTCAAGAGGAGGGATGCTCAGGGGAAAGGGGAGGGGGGTGAGGGGGGGGATTACTGCATGTTTGTATTAAGGTGGATTAGGACTTTGATGCTAATGAAAGGTTTTGACAGGGGCTTTTTTTTTTCCTTTTTTCTTTTCCGAACTGGTCAGCGAGTCTTAAGCCCAGATAATGTGTGTAAGACCAAAATGAAATCACCAGAAGCCGGGGCAGTAATAATCAGAAAATCACTGGGAGTGGGAGGGAGAAAAAGTGCAAACAATCAAGAAATGTCTGTAAAACACAATTTTCGATGCAAAAAAAAAGAAAATCCATCTGTTGTTAATGCGTATAATCTGCAGCTGCTTTTGATTAAGATTAAACTCAAAGCCCTGTGGGTGGTTAAAGCAGGGCAGCAGCTTTATTATTATTATTTTTTTCATATAAAGATGAGTGATTTCAGCAGCGGTTTGGAGAGTGCAGAACAAGGTGAGATGTATGCGTCCTTGCTCCATCTGCAGTCACTCAGGGATTAAGATGATTTATGCTGCCACGACTCGACTTCAGATTCACAACTTGTGACGTGACGGAGCCATCGTTCATCCGTCCATCGTTCATCCGTCCATCTCTTTCCCGCTTTTCCGCTCGCTGCCGGTTAAAGCAAGTTACTAAACGTGTCGCCGTTGGCTTAACTTCTGGGGTCTCGTAAAACTCCCACCCAATGTTGCTTTTCCAGCTTTCAGTGTAAACAAAGTGGACCGTTACAGCCATCAGTATTTTTACTATCAACTTCATAGCTTTTTGTAAGAAAAGAGAATTTCCACCGATGGCAATTCGATGAAGTATTTTTTCTTTTATCGATTTTTCCCTACTTAGCTTTGTGACGCACTAAAATGCTTCAGATCCTCAAGTAAAACACAGACAATGATGATCAGAGGAGTCGCAAAAAGGTTTTTTCTTTTTTCAAATGCTGATTTTTTTTTCTTTATTAAGGCTAAACAGCTATCAAAACCTGGTCCTTTGTCAAAAAATATGCTTTAGATTACAACAAAAGTGGTCTTTTGTGACTTTGATGAATCATCAAGAAGCTCTTGAGTCATTTTAGTTGGTTTGCCATTCTTGGAAAGGTACATAACAGCTCCATATTTTCTCCACTTGTGAATAATGACACTCATTGTTGAGTCACTGGAGTCTCAAACCCTTATGAATAGTTTGTTTTTTAAGCCCTTTCCAGCTGATAGATGTTTTATCCATATTTTCTTGTCTGCTTTGCCTTGTTTAATGGATTATGTATTGCTTTGTGATATATTTCCATGTTAATCTTCCCGCAGTTATAAGAGATGGGGTCCATTGAACGCCGCACTTTGCTCAGTCCTGTACGGAGAGTCGGTCCTTCACAGCATCGCGCTAAGACTGCGGGACGGTTAAAAAAAGTTGTGTGTAGGTGATTTAGTGCATGATTAGATCTTGCTAAAGCAAGTTTTCTCATTAATTAATAATTACAGTTAATCCATTTTAAAAGATACATTTTCACATAGAGCTAGTTTTTTTTTCTTTTTTTTTGGACAGCTTCTTTATCCCTCTGCAATGTCACCAACTTTTGAAAACAGCAATGAGTTTCTAATCGGGCAATTGATCGTTTTTGATAATCTATAATGTCTCGCAAGAAAGCATAAATAGAAGAAATGCCCTGTCTCCTTCGCTTACCCCATCACACACACACACACACACACACACACACACACACACACACACACACACACACACACACACACACACACACACACGGTTTGCACAGCAATCTTTGTGGGGACTTTACATTGACTTCCATTGATTTCTATGGCCTAAACCTTACCTTTACCCTTTTCCTAACCCTAACCATCACATACCTAACCCTAACCCTGACCCTAACCAAAACGCAATTCACACCTTAGTCCTAACTCTGATCCCTGACCCTAAAACAGGGTTTCCCCCTGTGGGGACCAGGCTTCGGTCCCCACAAGGAGCAACTGGTCCCCACAATGTAGTATATGTCAGGAAAATCGTCCCCACAAGGTATTATAAACAAACGCACACACACACACACATGCAAGCACACACACGGTTTGACCCTACAAAGATAAGCAGGTCGTGTCAATATATGGATCGACAGACGGAGGTGAAATCTATACGGGGGGAAAATACTTTTTCACAGCACGGAAAAAAAAGAAAGGGAGGAGGTAAAACACATCCCTTACTTCATAAGACATGCAGTAAAAATACTGGAAATATATCTCACGTACTGCTACTATAAAGTACCTATAAAATACCTCAATACTTCAAAAATCACCTACAGCGTGCTTTTTTTTTTTTCTTTCATCTTGAAACTGTGCATCTACATTCCCTGCGGTGGAAGCTGCCAACAGGTCAAAATAGCTGGTGCAAACCTTAAGCTGAGGTCTGGACACTGAGACTCTCCGACTGTTTTCTTATGTTAAAAGCCCAGCGTTTAACCTCTGAGACCTCATCACTTAAGGCAATAATATATCAGATTACGCTCAGCAACCTTTTGAGTCAGAAACCACTCTAAATATTTTCCCCGTCCCCTTTTCAACACATGCTGTCCTCAAAATAAGCCAAATTACTTTATTGTGGGTTTTTGACTTTAAATATTTATAGATGCATTTCAGAAATGTGTTAACGAAAATGCCACGAAAGGGCAAACAGACTCCAGTGTGTGCTTGTGTGAGTGTGTGTGTGTGTGTGTGCTACACGGTCTCGAAACGAGAGGAACTACCCAAAGAGCAGTTTGAGTTTATCACCACGGCTTCTGTCTAACTAGATAATGACTGTAACTTGTTTCCCAGCACAGTGTGTGAACCCAATCTGTCACTTTCAGAAGAATTTCAAATTCAAGCATTACATGGCACGTGGGCGGCAGGCTAAACAACTCTCCTCCGCTCGCTGCAGCCCATGTTTACATGAACGAAGGGGGATTCAGGAGCCCGTCTCAACTGAAGCCCCCCCCCCCCCTCTCCCCTCTAAACATTTTTAAATTGAACTCAAATCCTCTTTTTTTCTCTCCATCGTCACCATTTTTTTTATTTTTTTTTTATGCAACGTCTATACCTACACCTCCTGGATGCCTCCTGCTTCGCCGGGATGCCCGAGGTAAGCTTCTTTCCCAGCAGCATCCCTGCAAACACAACAGCGCACACCTCTCACAGAGACTTCCAAACACGGTGTGCGTTGCACAGGCTGCCAAGAGCTGATCTCAGGGCATTCACTTGAAGGGAGATGAAGAGAGATGTTTTTTGTCTTTTTTCTTTTCCCCTGCCTGTGTTTAAATCTGGTCCGGCACATACGTATTGATGTTGGCGCTCGTGAATTGTGTTTTGTGCGTGCCATGTTTGCGGGCATTGTGAAAGGATTTGCTGGCACATCACCGGCAGATTAGGACGCTCCGTTTCGGGCGGTTCATCGGCAGCGGGGGCGCATCCGATCTTTTATCGCCGTGTCAGTCTCGTCTCTCGCTTGACAAAAGTTGAAGTTCTATCTTTTTTTTTTTAAACAGAAGAAGTAAAAATAAATTGCCAAAATGAATCGACGCGATATGGCAGCAGAAATTGATGAGGAAGGTGTGAAGCACTTCCTTTTATCAACTCTATTTTATTTTTGTTACAACATATCTACTCCTATGCCTGGTGGAGGCGTTTTTTTGTGACTAGTCCAACAATCCATGTTAAGGTGATTGCCTCAGGGTTATCTTGGGCTACAGACAAGATAAATGCTGTGGTTTTAGCCTTCGAGGTAGCCATTAGTCTCCTGGCAGGACTACAAACAAAAAAGGCCAAGAATCATACCCTTTGCCACAAGTGTGCGAAAACAGGTGCGCCCTGACTGCTTTTGTTTAAAGGGTTAATCTTTTGAAAGCCCCTGGGTTGAGGCGGGGGGCGACGTGGGGGAGGGGGCTGGGAAAAACAACTCACCTGGCCTTCCCTCATCAAATCCACACTGCATTTACCGCCATTGTTTGCACTCGGTGTCGCGTTACTTCTGTTTGTGTCCGCTGATGATGTGGTTTGGCTGTTGGGCGCTTTTCCTATTGTGGTTCAAATGTAGGTCTTTTGGGTGCCACTTTGGTCCTTCCTCACCGTCACCGACGGCAACGCGGTCATTAGGAGTGTTTGCTTTGTAAGGTGACTGCAGATATAAAGGCCAGCTGCCACGGCAAGTGGGCGGAAGGAATCTTTCTTTTCTTTTTTTTTGTTCTGTTTGTTTGTTTCTCATTTTTAGACCTGGTGAAAAGAAAGGAGGGAGGGTAAAGTCGCACCTGGAGGCCTGGTGGGGGAGGTGAGATTACAAGGAGGCATGTGGTGGAGTTAACTTTCATTCGAGGAAGTGGAAAAAAACAAACTGTCAAGTTCTGGCGCTCAAAGCTGACTCAGGACTTCTATAACTGGATGTAAACGCATTTTCATCCCAGCAGGAGAGTGAAATGGTGCGTGGTTCCCCCCAAAATAATTCCCGAGCTGTCAGCAGAGCCCATTTTTTTCCTCTCTCTACTATAGGGGTTCTGTTGGTGACATTTCATTTTAGGCTTTAAAGAAAAAAATTGGGGGAAAAAACCCTTAAGGAGAAAGAGGAGATGGAGCTATTAACATGAAAGTAAGAAATATATATAATGAAGATAGCTGCTTAAGAAAATGCATCAAATTTAGTTGACAGATAAACCACATTTCTACACAAGGAAAAGGTTGTCTGCCTCTGGCAGAACTAATGAAATTATAAAGACAAAAATAAAGCAAAATGAGGAATAATTATCAATATTTTATTCTAAAGCATGGATAATTCATGTTTTAGAATTATTACCCACATAGGCACAACTATAAGTCGCAGATTATCAATCACAACATAGGTAGCATGATTGCAACTGAGTGCTAAGTGTTAGTGATTTATTAAATTTTCCCCAATTCTCAGCATAAAGCCAACAATTAATGAACATCACAGATAAATATGAAGTTTACTGTTTACGTTTAGTTGTATAATGTTGTGACCAGGTTACTGTAGCTAAATTATCTGCTCCTTAATGTAAAGTTTGGGTGGTTAGTGCTCAGCTCATCTCTATTTCAGGGGCGGATCCAAAGCAGCTTTTTAAACATCTCAGAATGTGTTCTCTTTTTTTTCATAAAACTGTTTGGTGGACACTTTCTACAGATCAAAGTTAGTTCATAGCATTACAAAAACAGCCTTTTTGGAGAACACCTTGTGTTTTGTCTGTCAGTTGTGGTTGGAAAAAAAACAACTATTATAGCATGAAACCAAACCTTTTCTCCTCTTTCTTTTTCTTAAACCTTAATGCTCTATTACTTTTGACTTTGCTCTAGTTGACTTTAAGCTTTGACTTGTGATTGTGACTTTTTATTTTTTCCTAGGCGTTCCAAAAGATTTTAAGGATTTTTATCAAGCAGCAAAAATTTTTTTTTGTTTGGTTTTTTTTCAGCAAAGAAGTTACTACAAATAAAATCCTGCATCTATCAGACAAAAATGCTCTGTGTTTTTTTTTTTTTTTTTTTGCGGGTGGTTCGGCCGCAAACCATGCTTTAAATAGGTCAACATTGCATGACGACGCGTCTCATCTCTTTTTCGGACTCTGGATGCAAAAAAGAAAACCTAAGCAACGTCGACTGGGATTCCATAAAACATCCATGCTGCTAATGCCTTGCAGTCGTCAGGGAAACTGTTACAATGGACAGAATAAATGGAAAGGCCTTAGTCAGAGGTCTCTCAAAAGGTGCATTAAGTCACTCTGTGACTGAGAAGGATTGTTCAGGGTTATGAAAAAAATACATAGCATGCCTTTTCCTTTTAAATTTGAAAAAAAGGAAAAAACGTGCTGTATTGGATTTGGAAACTGGGGGAGGGTTGGGATTTATTCTTTGATACATGCACAGTGTGACTCTTGGTGACTCACTGTATCCTTGAGCATAATCGCCTGAAAATTCCAGCTTAAGGGAAGTCAATATAACATTCCTTCACAAGTAGATTTTTCAGGGAGATATTGCACCTCCAGGTGGGTGCACTTGCAAAATCTTAATGCCAAAGTATTAGTGAGCTCTTATTTGTGTGTGTGCTAAGCCTTCTGCACATACAGATGCGTGCACATGCTGTTATGAAGCCCTCGAGCACTAGCGGTGTCAAAGGTTACGGCGTGCGTCGCGGGGAGACCGTGAAAGCAACCGCCACGGGCCATGCCAGAGAGTCTCACCTCTTTGTGTTTGCTCTTTACCTTAATCCTTCACCACAGACGTCCCTTCAACCCACCTCCTACTTGCCGGGTCTTCTTCCCTCCCCGCTCCCCCAAAACATATGAGACACAGTAAACGGTGTCCTCAAAGACGGAGGGCAGGAGAGAGGGAGACGAAGAGGGGAGAACACAGGAGGATAATCCCCCCCTTCCCTCCATTGTTACATGCTTTCATTTATTTTTATAAGGCAAAGAGCAGGGAGGAGTTGAGAGGCAAGACGAGTAATGGAGAGGGGACGGGTTCTGGTGGGGCTGTGGTTGTACTTTTTTGGTGCATCCCTTTCTTGGAGTCACAATCGTGTGTGAGTGCATGTGTGTGTGTGTGGTGGGGGAATTGCACGTGCAATTTCACTATGCCTTCACGCTCGAGCAAACACGCATATCTTCCTTTCTGCAAACCTCTTAACCATCCAATATTCGGTCTATGAGCACTTAATTAAGGATTAATAGCATATCTGCTGACTAAGACGGCGCTTCCAACTTTCACTCACCAGCCTTTTCCGGATGCTCGTTATGATCTAGGAACTTTACGAGGGGAAATCAAACCACTCTTTCCAATTCCCTCAGAGAATAACGCATGGTTTATGTCTCCCATATTTAAGGTTCAAATCTAAGCGGTTACTGGATGCTGATTTGTCTGGGATATGGACCTAAATCCATCTAAAAAAAGGGAAAATTATACAACAAATGGTTTTCTGCAGAGTATGTAGCGGAAGAAAAATGCCAATGTGTGGCCAGTATAAACTGTTGAAGGGACAGGATTGTTAATACGCTGATGATTCACAGCAAAAGACTTAAAATCAACTTCTTGGGTAGATTTGGTTTCAATCAATATATTACATGAACACACAATACGTATGAATATAATGTAATTAAAAGTGATCAGGTACTTGATACTTAAAAATATGAAAATACACCAAATTCAATACAATATTATCAATCATACAAGATAATACAAATTCTAAAAAGTCACATCACATTATTTTTTACAGTGTTTAAAACAAGAGTTTTAAACCTTTAAAGCCGACGACATTGCATAAAGTATCTTAAATTCAGGATGAAATGTTAAAATACTGTTTTACAGCAAAGTACTGGACGCTGAAATGCAGGTGACTTGAAATAAAATCCTTTTTTTTTCAAATTTGGAAAGAGTATAACCATTGCGTTCTGCATTGTGGCTTTTGTCTAATCCGTATTCTCATTTAAAATGTTATCAATCCTGTCCCACTGTAAATCTGCATTCTTTTGCTTTTCTAAAACTCTTACGTTGGAATCAGAAGAAGTAGTTCTGGACCAATTGCTCCCTCCTGGCTCTCTAATCCTGTGGGCTTCGTGCCAATAATTTCAAAGTTTTAAGTGTGCGCATGCTGAGGGATTAAAGAGAATATCCTCGATAGGTTTCTCCGTATGTGCGAGACGCAAATGGTGTTGGCAGCCACAACAAAGCAGGGTCAGCTGTCGTTTATGTTTGCAATACCAAAGGATAAAAAAAATATGCTTCATGCAGGGCTTTAAAAAAGCAATCTCCTCTCATATTTCATTTGTTTTGCTAAATATTTTAAGATTGTCACAGCAATTCTATTGTCAAAGATAAACTTAGCTAGTAAAATGTTTTGTTTTTTTAAATGATTACATTTATTAAAGAAAAAAGATGTCTAAATCAGCCCTTGTAAAACATTTATTGCCCAAGTTTGTTAAATAATTTGACTCAATTGAACCACAGAGTCATTATCAGGAAATGAAGAAATCGTGAAACAAGTTTGTAAACCTCCGTAGAAATGGCCTGCGCAGTAAACTTACTCCAAAAAACCCCATTGAAAACCAACGCAACAGGTCATAAAAGAACACAAAGCTGTGACTAAAGCACAATGAGGTCGCACTCCTCATTTGTACAGTAGGGGTGTTGGTTCATCTCTAACACAAAGTCTGGGCGGAAATTGCATTCATGGGAGATTTCCTATGCAAAAGCCACTGTGGACTAAAAGAAGAACACAAGGGCTCATTTAGCAATTTGTAAAAAAAAAAAAAAAAGGTTTGCTGTAATTTATTGAACATTCAGTCCTGAAGCCAGGATGTCTGGCCACTAGTCGACTAACCTTAGAGTTAAGCACACGCTGGGTGTGTAACAGGACATTGATCTGAGGTACACCAGCAAGTCCACCAATGTCTAGCTTTAAAAAAAAGAGGCTTGGAGTGGCCTAGTCAAATCCAAGAAATCTGATTGATGCTTTGAAACCCTTCAGTTTGATTGAATTTAAAGATTTCTGCTTAGAAGTAGGGGTAAAGATTCTTAACATTGCCAGTTACTACAATCCTTTATAGCAGTTGTAATCACCAAGGCAGACGTAACCAGTTTGGAGACGATTCGTGTTTCAAGTGGGGCCGTGTCAGTTTGGATAACAGTTTGAAATGAAATGTATGAATTTTAGGTTGCCAGTTTTATGGCTGTTTCACCTATTTTAATTGTTGTTTATGTTTTCCGCATCTCCTTTCTTTTTAATTTCATCCATTTTGTCCATTATCAGGCGAAAATAAAGCGTGCTCTGCCTTTGGCAGCGGAATGTTGAGTGCTCCTTCTGTCATATACTCCAAAAGACACACCAAGGATATTCTTTCACATAAAAACGCAAACACACACACACACACACACACACACACACACACACACGTCATTAGCTCTTCGCATAAAGCCGGCAGCATTTGGTTGCCTGTGTTTTGACAGTTTTACAGCGCTTAGCTGTGTCTTTGAGTCATCAAACCGGTCCGATTAAAGAAAAACATGATGTCAAATTCCCAAATAATGCCACGTAATTGCTGTCAATTAGCAGTAGCAGCCGACGCTGTTGGCAAAGTAAAGGGTTTTTTGAAAAAAAAAAAAAAAAAAAAAAAAAAAAAAAAAAAAAAAAAAACCAGTACCCCAGAAGGAAGGCCAGACAACAGGGGGTTGGAGAAAGGGGTGGCACGCGTTAGTTTAAAAC
>CAEGAF010153998.1:0-22703 GCA_903067075.1 Micropoecilia bifurca
GTGTGTGTGTGTGTGTGTGTGTGTGTGTGTGTGTGTGTGTGTGTGTGTGTGTGTGTGTGTGTGTGTGTGTGTGTTTACAAGTTTATGTGCTAAATAGGGATGTGAGACTTCATACTGGTGGGTCTGGCGGTACGAGTGGAAACGTACCAGGAACAGTGCTACCAGAGAAGCCAGCTCGCAACACAGATAAACGAGTTGAAACGGTGGCGTGCAGGGAGATTTGAGTCAACCGTGGCCGACGGCGCGCACACACAGTGTGCGCGCCGTCCCAGCACAGTGCTGGGACATGCACAGTGCTGGGACATGCGGGGCCCCAGCACAGTGCTGGGGCCCCGCATGTCCCCTTCCCTCCTTCCCTCGTCCTCTCTTTCTTTATTTCCCTCCTTTTTCTTCTTAACCTCCTTGTGTGCAAACCCCCGTTTCAAAAGACCGTGTCTATTTTCCACAGTCACAGCTTGGCAAGGTCTTGGTCTCCTTCCTCATACCTGCTGAGGGTTCCAGCCAATCGGATTTAAAGATCGGATCACGCTCATGGGCATGTTTGAATACGAACGAGGCTGCGAGATGTTTGTAATTCCCTCCGTGGTGCAGCAGTGCGGGCTATGCACAGATTTCCCAGGGTTTTTGTGCTCCTGGTGTGCGGGGGGGCGATGGAGGGGATCTGGGGAGAAAACTGGGCACAGTGAGCAGCATTGAGCGCTCAGCTCAATTGTGCCACAGGATCAATACTCTGAGCACAGGAATTGAAGCTTGAATAGGCGTTAGGGGTTAGTCTCCTGCAAAATTACTCGGAGTACTTGAACTGTTTCACCTTCTTTTTTTTTTACTACATTGCAACCACAAACTAATGTATTTTATGTGCCAGACCAGAACTTGGCAACCTTCACAGTCCAAAGAGCAAATTTGCCCCTCAGTCCCTGCTGAATGAAATTAGTTTGAAGCCACAAAAGCATCAATTTTTATCCAATAAAGAAAATTTGTTTAAAATTTTTATGGAAGAATTGTCATTTTAAATTAAAACAAAACTTCAAACTAAAGCTACAAAAAAAGGACTCCCTTTATGTTGGGGCTGCACAATAGTATGAAAACAATAATTGTTTGTAATTAACCTGCATCTTCTCATGACTCTCCTCATGACCTCAAAGTCTCTTCACCACCATCATCTAAGCTTTAGCATCTCAGGCTGACATCAGGTGTCTTTGACCTAGAAATGTATCCAAACAGACACTTGGAGTGTATCCAAGCAATCCTTTGCGAGCCAGTTGTTGCATATTTTCAGAATGTAATTCCATATATTTGTTCTCTTTTTTATATTTAAAATGGCTGCACAGTTTCTTATGATTCACGATTCAAAGTTGTCATGAACAGAAGTTGTAGACCCCTGCTAACCAATTATGACGCTGAGGGACGTTTTCAGTCTTTTAACTCTTCATATCACCGCATAAAATCTAGTGCAACCTTCAGAAGGCATCTCATTTGTAAATGGAGTTCAGCATTGTGTAACTTTCACATTTTTCAGTTTAAGACATCTTGATGCTTTTGCAGGGCCTGAGTTTGCAAATTAGTCTTAAAAAGCTCTGGTTTGACTCGAGGGAATCGGTGTCGCGCTTAAGCCCACTTCTTTCATCCACGCATGAACAAGAAACCATTATCTGACACATCCCTCAAGTGTGAAAGTATTACAGTATAGAGTGACGTCTCGCTTTAATGATTTTGCTGCACCCCCCCAAAAAAGAAAACGTTTTGCACTAATTTAAAAACAGGGAGGGATGGTGGGGAAGGACGTGCAGACAAGAAATCAACATTTGTCCCCAATATTCTGTTCAGCACCAAAGCGTTTATATCAAATTCACCCGGCATGTTGCTTTGGAAAACACAATGTGGCTCCTATTTAGCATTCACTGAGTCAACTTCCCCTACGGTGGCTTTTAGTTGTGTGCTTGTGTGTCTGTAACCATGTGAACATGCGCATCACGAAGGAAAAAGTACTGCTCCTCTGTTACCGTACCGATGCGGCGTTCTGGGCCCCTAGGTGAAGCCTGGTAGCTTCTAGCTGGACTGGAAATCACTCCACCCCCCTAGATGGAAACAGTCTTTTCTGTTCTTCTGTTGCTTACAGTCTGCACATGCTGCATCGGCCCCCACTCATTTATCATCGCTGACCTTCTGCGCTCTCCTACCTGCAGAGATGCACACAGATAAGGCCGAGTGAAAAGGGAAAACAGAAAGAGATGGATGAGTAACGTGCGAGAGGAGCGCAGATTAATCGACTCGCTCTGCTCTGCAGCTCCAGCCAGAACAGAGCGCGTCGGGTAGCGGGCCTCTTTGTTGTCAGGGAGGTTTTGTTGTTGTTGATGAAGTAAGTTTGCTGGCAGAGTTGCGTGCTTAAGTGGAAGTACACTCCACTTTAGATTCGTTTGCAGAACTTCCATATATGGTGTGAAAGTCAATACGGTTCACAGATGAAGATCACTGATGAGCTGCAAGAGGCTTGAAACCTACCGTGGGGACTAATGGAAAAGACGCAAAGTGGATCATTAACAGCAGCTCTCTCAGCTCAGTGAAAATGTCAGGTATTTGTGCTGTAAAAATATCAAGCCCTGATGGATTTTTTTTCCCCATATATTAAAGTGTCCTGCACAGTCAAAAAAAAACTCATCAAATTTGTTGAAAGAATAACAATAAATGAATTTTAGCTCTCATTCTTGTTTGGTAGTCTGTTAGTCTTTCCGCTCTGCCTTGCAAAGGTGTTTAATCTATCAGATTGCAACAATATCTGCTGTCCACTCTCTTCGGCTGAGGCCTCAGATTTTCTGCTTCTGAACAGGCCAATTTAAAATTTACCTACACAAGGTTGTTGTTGTTGATTGTGATGTATGTTAGAAACCCCTTTCATCTTTATAGCCAACAGCTAAAGGTTTTTGAGTCAAACCTGAATGTTGTTTACACTTCCACATATTTAGATCCAACTAACCACCGATCATGGTGCTGCCACCACCTTGTTTCAGAGTATTTATCTGTCGTCTTTCATCGTCAGATAAATAAACATTTTCCCCCTGGGTTTAGGGAGATTTTAACCAGACATAAATGTTCTCTTTGAAATTAAAATTCTTTTGTCTTATAACCTCACTTCTTAGTCCAGAGACATGGAGAAATATAGGAGGTGGATGTATTTGTTTTTAAAGCTCTTATTATTGCTTTGTTACTAAGCTTCTTCAGTCACATCGTATCCTTAAGGTCAGACAACAGCGACTGACTGTTCCACGTCAGACTGCTCACTTTTTTACTGTATTCAGGCAGGCTGTTAATATTTAAAAATATGACGACATTCTGCTTTTATCTACCTGTTTCTCATGTGCTTTTTTTAAAGTTTTCTTTAAAAAAGTGCTTTGACAACCAATATAGCAGATGTGTAAAGGTCTACATAAATACATGATTTTTAACAATTCCTGCGGCTCAATATGTGCTGCTCTTTGTTGCCTCTCTGAGAGCTTTATGAGAAACATCCATTTTTCGTCACGTCTCTGTTGCTCTATGCTTTATGTTCCTTCTTCAACTTCTCTGCAAACTTCGGCTTTATCTAAGGGTGCAAATGGCAGTAAATGGAGATGTGATAATGTTGGTGTGGTGTTTGTTTGGTAGTTTTACTCAATTATATTTTTGGCTTTCTGTCTTCTCTTCCCCAGGCCTTCGGTAACGCTAAGACAGCCCACAACAACAACTCCAGCCGCTTTGGTAAATTCATCCAGGTTAATTATCTGGAGAGCGGAGTAGTCCGAGGGTAAGTAATTGTAAAACAGCTCCTCTTTGTTTTGCTTCCTGTTGCTTCCCCCTCCCCCTCTCACATCTGGATCTTCAGCCAAACGTCTTTCTCTTTCCTTTTTTTAATTTTTTTTTTTATGGGCTGTCATGTGGTGCTCAGTGTGCATGTGGGATGAAACTTGGAGCCATTAGTGTGCTCTTCCTTTTTCTCTGCAGACACATTCTGGTTAGAAGCTGCTTCAAAGTCTAGTCAGCGGGGGTGACTTCCTTATTCCCTCGTCAGGGCCGGGGAGAACAGCCGCTAGAAACCAGCACAGAGCTCAGAGTGGAATTTCAGACTCGCATCAGTGGTGACAGCTGCTCAGAGCTAAAACAAGTGGGCATCCCCAGCCTCAGTTATCCCCCTGTGGCACCTGGTGCTCTTTTAGATTGTTTGCCCAAAGAAATGTCTGCAGAATCTATTTTAATAGGCTGAGTCTTTTCTTAGCTTCAGACTGAATCCTTTGAGACCATGGTTAACAGCTGCTGTCTGAGCTTGCGTGGCTCTGTTACTTTTCACAATAAAGAGACAGAAAGCTATATTAGAAAGAGCCACAGGGCGTCACAGCAGCTCTGCTCAGTAAACCTTATGCAGCCTTTGCATCCAGCTCCGCTGTGGCAGCCACTCCACTAGTTAATAGGGAAGCTTTATAAAGGGAGGCTGCCGCTCTAGTTTCCTTTACCTACTTATAAGAAATCAGAGGATTTCACATTGTCGTGTATTTTATACTCGACTGTTGCGGTTTAAAAAGGAGCTTCTTGTCACTGGGTGTTTCGTGGCGACTATGTGTCAGTTTGAGCTCGTCTTCGGGACGTCTTGTACCAGCATTGACTTTGCAAAAACCTTTGTTGTTCTTGAACTTTGTGACACTATGCAAAACCAAACCTCATTGTGTTTTGGGGGGGGATTTTATGTGATAAAGATCAGTGTCTGTGTTTGATTTAGGTCACATTAAACAGGGAAACCAAATAACGTATCTGCTAGCTGTGCTTTGAGCAAGTTTCTGTGGTTATTTGTGTCATGGGAGCAGCTGCAAAGAGGAGAGCATATAATACTGGTAGAGAAAAACAGAGCAGTAACCATTGATACAGATGTTTTCTGTCCCCTCTCTCCCCGACACCCCCAACATTTGTTGCAGCCAGTTGACAAAGTTGCCTAATTAGTAGCAAGAATCCACTTGTTCTGTGAAAAACACAAAGGTATGTTAGAGAACGTTAATAAACAAACAGGATGGTAAATGCCTAGACAAGTCAGAGACAAAGTAGTCATTCTAACTCGGGAGGAGCTGCAGAGATCTACGCCTCAGGTGGGAGAGTCTTCCAGGCCTACATTCAAAGCGATGAAAAGTAAAAAAACTACCAAACATATAATTTCCACCTTGAATTACGGTGGTAGAAGCATCATGCTATGGGACCTGAGTATAATGTCGCACAACCATATTTATTTCTGAAACATTTTGAAGACCTTTCCTACTACTTCACAATTGCACACTGCTTTGTGTTAAAATCCAAAGTTTGTGTTGAAACACAAAAAAAAAATGTTGAAAAGTTTGAGCAGAAAGAAACCAGTCAGAGACCCAAATCCACCAAATCAACTCCAGGTGTTGGTGGTTAAAATGGTTCAGCTGCCTGCAATTTAAAAACAAGCTCATATTCACTCTCCCATTGTGCAACATAGGATGACATTGTCGCATTGATATACAAAACATTCCCAGCAGCATGAAGGTGAACACAAAAACGACAGACGGCTTCAGGTTTTTCCTCGTTCTACGTGTAGCCGATGTGTTTTTTTTTTTCCTCGTAATTTATTTTATATATACAATGTTATATTTTTTATCAGCATTTTTAATGCACTTGAACACTCTGACAACGTCAGAAAGTACCAAAGAGGAATTCAAATGTTGTTTTAGATTTATTTATTTGTTGTTGTTTTTTTTGTTTGTTGTTGCAGGTTTTAATAAGTTCGACTTGTCAGGTTTTGCTCTAATCGGCTTCAGAGGTATTTGTGAGTGCAGCCTAATCTGAATTCCTGTCAAGGAATGCGTTCACAAAAAATGTCTAACATTTTATCTTTCTTATAGATCTTGAACTTAGAACCTTTTTTTTAACAGGTTGAGAATGACATTATTATTCCGTTTGTGGCTTTGAAGCCAGGAAACGTCCAACACAGCACATCCCAACACAGCAGCAGTTGAAAACTAGCAGTTAACAATGTTCAATGTGAAAAACCTTTTCGTGTCGTCTGTGTTCAAGGCTGCATTTTTGGTGGATGGACACCACCGAGTTTCTCACAGCGGAGCTCTATTCTTGGTGTGTCATGAGGACTGGCGTCAGTGTTGTTTTTTCTTGGATATAGAGAAAACAAGTTAGACATATAAAATCTGATTTAGAAGACTTTATGGCCTCTGGTTGGTCTGTTTGGTAAATACCACTGCTTTTAAATCTACAGGCCTCCTGACGGCATCTGTATGGCATTTTAATGTTTTGCTGGATGCTAGTTTATAGTTTGTAACGAGTTTCGACGTGTGTGTGTGTGTGTGTGTGTGTGTGTGTGTGTGTGTGTGTGTGTGTGTGTGTGTGTGTGTGTGTGTGTGTGTGACTGTGTCTTTCTTTGCTCACGTATTGTTCCAACCGTCTGTCCTCGTGTCCACTCATGCTCCTCTCCTCACTTATTCTTACAAGCTGACTTTGACTCACACGCCGAGCTGAAATATCCAAATTATTTAGTTACCTTTCCTCATGTTTTCTATTTCCTCTTTCAGGGCTGTGGTTGAGAAGTACCTCCTGGAAAAGTCTCGCCTGGTCTCCAGAGAAAAGAACGAGAGGTATGGATCGACCCGGGGGGCGGTTCTCACCCTCCACCCTCAGAGCGCTTCATCAGGTCATCTGGATGAACATGAGAAGTTTTTTCTGCTCGGCAGACCCTGATGGTTAAAAATGAAGTTCACGTGGAGTCGTCAGATATTCATCTGCAGAAACACTTACACTCCCACATGCTCTTATCCTTGCTGAATGTGATTTCAGCACATTTATTGGCACACCTGGGAAAGATGTGTTAAAACCCTCGGAATTAATCCTTCTTTTATTGCAGTAGCACAATCTCGAACCAAACCGGAGTCCTGAATGCTCTCCGTAAGTTTAGCATCTCTTCGTTTAGGTAAAACCTCCTCCTGCCTGTAGGACGGGGCTTTTTCCTCTGCAGATTGAGAGAGATCTTTGGTCATTCCCCTTTTTTCACAATTTCCCAAAGCTGGGGTCAGGACCTCACTAACGGGAAGTGTAGACTTTTTACATCATCTTGAGAAATCAAACAAAATGATAAAGATAAAGCAAATTTATGCAATATTTGAATCCGTCTGACTTTATTTATATCGTACGTTTAACACAAACTGCAACCCAAACACAACACTTTTAAACGCAATGAGACAATTTTTTATGGAACTATTGGAACAAAGCTAGAGAGAAGAAAATACCAGTAAGTTGTAATGCGGAGACACAGAAGAATAAAACAGAAGGCATACATAAAATAAAAGAAAACGTTATCAATTATTATCAATTATTATTATTATTATTATCATCAATTATTCAACATTATGAACAGGAGGACATTTGTTTGGAGAGGAAAGATTCTTAAATCAGATACAAGCAATTTAATGACAGGCAGTGCTGGTAGTGCTGTCATTGTAAATTTATACGTTGATTTACTAATTATTCTGTGAGTCAGAAACTGTAAAGGCTGGAAGTAACCACTGCTCTAGTTCATCCACTGGTTTTATCTATTCATGGTTTTGGATTGAAACACTGAATAACAACTTGTTTTCAGTCCATCTGTATATGAAACCAGATTGATATTTAAACGAGTTTATGATGCTGAAGCAAACCCACAGAATGACAGATCCTTCACCATGCTTCACAGTGACTATGAGCTGACTCATCTTTTCTTGAACACCAAACCCACCTGAAGCATAAGTCGCTGTAATATCTCCGACTTGACTCATCTTTTATTTGACATCTTGTCAACATGTCAGTGGAGGTTGCAGGCCAAATATACCAGGAGACGGGGACAAAGTAAGTAGTGATTTAACGGATGAAAGCCGTGATCCTGTCCCAACACAATAGAAGATAAAAGTGCAACATAAAAATATTTTAAAAAGTCTTGGTTACATTTATTTTGCAAAACTAATGTAAAATGTGCAAATTGAAAGTGTAGTCATGGTTATTATATCAACAAAAACAAATACTTCCTAATTAGTTTTTTTTCTACCCTCCGGATAAACGTGGTAAAATTAAAGTTGTGTTTTTCAAATATTTTCGATGGAGGATACCACCACTGCAATAAAAAAAATAAATGCAAGTGTTCTTGCTAGGCTGTAATATCCACAGTAGATTATTAAATTTCACTCTTTGAAGGCAGCATGAATAGATAATAATATTATTTCATATTTCTAAAACAAATTATGTGGTTTTGTCAAATTTGTAGCTACTTATGTGTTATGCTTTCTGTCTTTGTACAAAGACAAAAAACATTGGGTGTTGACAGGATGGCATGTTGCTCTGCATACCATCTGATCCGTTGTTACTCACACCAGACTCTGTTGCTATTTGTGTGACTAATAAGCAGCTTCATTCTTCATTCACTGGTTGTTATTGGGAAACAGACGGATTGTTATTGGCTTCAGACACCTCAGACTTTTCAAGACCACTCCTATACTGTCTTGAAAACAGTATCTATAGGTTTCACATACCTATTGTTACGCCTCAATGAGGTGCTTTGTGTCTGATTTGCCACGTCGCAACTTTGTTTTGGTATTTTCATTTTGGACTTAATTGACTTTACGCACAAACTCAAAAGGGCTACTTCACCATTTTATTTTTTACTCTAGACAATTTTAAACTTAAACCTTTAGTTTTTAAACTGTGTGGTAAACGTAGAAATAAAATAAATATTTTTTGTTCCACAATAGCAAAGATATGCATTTAGTTTAGGCTACTCCAGTTCTTAATAACAAGTCCAAAATGTATTGATTTTGAAAAATGCCTGGATTGTTTTTGTCCAGTTGGAGAAAAAAGGCTTGAAATGCCTCTAAATCATTTTGGAAACCAATTCTGGTATTTTTTATTAAGCCTGCAGATAATAAGACACAATTGCTATTAAATTCAAATAACTTTATTTGTCCCTTCAAGGCAGACGAGTACAAAAAATGGACTCAAACGTAGTAGCTCACACAATAGTCTTCATAAAATTCACACATAATAAGAAATGTATATAAATAAAAGTGCAGTGCGATTTGTGACTGTGGACGGTGTGAAGTAATTATGTTGCCTCAAATGGATAGAATGTTATAAAAACTACAGAAAAATAAATCTGGAAATTTGTTCAGGTATTTTGAAAAAAATAAGTACCCTGAAATGAAGAAATAAAATTCAGAGTTTGACTGAATTACATCTGTACCAAAAGCAAGAGCACTCAGGCATTTGTCATTTCTTGTGACTTTTAAGTCCATTCCTAACTACAAAGTTTTGAATTTACACTGTAAGCCCATGTTTCTCAGCTGTGTTTCGGGAATACCTCATAGAAAACAGCGGCAGCTTCTTTTGAGTAGGCAGAGCATTACTCATTCATATGTTTCCTGTCTAGATTTCTTCCAGCTAGTTTTGGAAAATCTATTCGCCGCCCTCTGACAGGTCCCTCTACGTAACACCTCCGCCTACACACAGTCTGCTCACAGTTCAGCTAATCTCCTGTCATGCAGTTGCTGTCGACTGAATATCCTGCCTGTCTAGTCGGGGGAGAAGGAATCGGCTCTATGTTGTTGTTGTTTTTTCGCGATAAGCATGGAAACTCATTAATCCAGCAGGGCTTGTACAACAAAGCTCATGTCACCTGTTTACCTTTCAGCTGATTGCACAAGTGGAAAACTGATATGAACATCTCAGAGATGCTGATATCGCCTTCCATACGTTGTTCGTTTTTTACGACGCGTTTTTAATCTCTGCCTATGACCGCAAACATCAGACTTCCGACCGATCAGATAATGGCGACATAATTGAAAATCTCAAGAATTTATTAGTTCACCATCATGTTTGGCAGCCAGATTTGTGTGTGGCTGTAACGACTTTCTAAATATAGCGCCCCGTAAAACGGCTGCCATGTTTTGTTTTTCCCAGGAACTACCACGTGTTTTACTACCTGCTGCTTGGTGCTTCAGAGGAGGAAAGAACAGAGTTTAAACTGCTGCCGCCTGAAGAGTACTTCTACCTCAAGCAGGTACAAAGCACTCTAAACTTCATTTAGTCTCTCTTCTGTTCCTTCCCACTTCTGTTCAATAAACTCCACCTTGTCTAGTCGGGGGAGTTTCACTGTTTTAATTAGCCACAAGCTGGAAAAATTAGTATTTTAGTCTCTGAAATGGACTTTGAAAGGATCTGCCGCTCAGGAAAGCTGCCAGGCGTCTGAATAAGCTGTTGTGTACACTCTGAGCTCGCTCCACACATGTGCTTTGCATGTTAATGAGGCCGCCTTTGTTGCGTCTTTCTTTTCACAACCCTCAGTTCTCTGATCTCTTTCCCCTCCAGGTTGGCCATTTTATGTCGTGTGATTTCACTTTTGTTTGTTTCTCCCAAACCAACTCGTTTCCCTCTGATTCTTCTTTGCAGGAGAATTTTAAGATCGAAGATGAGGAAGATTTGCGTCATGACTTTGAGAGGCTGCAGCAGGCGATGCAGATGGTTGGCTTCCTTCCAGCCACAAAGAAACAGTGAGTTAAGCAGTGATCAGTTTGGGGCCCAGAAAAGTAGGGGAGTGGGTTTGAGCAACGTTTAGCTCTGGATAAGAGTGGAAAAGGAAATAAAACTTGGAAAAATGTTTTCATTTCCAGACTTTATTCAGTCTTTCTATTTTTAAAGCTCCATCAGTCTGTCCATCCTCTATTCATCCATCCAGTTTTTTTGTTAATCTATCTATCAATCCATTTGTTTGATCATCAGACCATACTTGTGTCCGTCCGTCCATCTCATTCATCCATAAATACATCGATATGTAAATCCTAACCACTGAATCAAAATCATTCACGAATCCATAGTTAATTATTGTATTTATGTTTCTAAATTGCCTAGAAAGACTGAAAGTCTTTTATGTGGAAAAATGCTTAAACATGTTCTGGAAATGTATTTTTTATTGTATGAACGCGCTCTGTTTAAATGTGTTTAAAGACGTGCTATGAACGTGTTGTGCAGCAACACATTTATTCTCAGATCTAAAGCATTTCTTTGATACATTGAGTCACATGACCAAAGAAATAAAAACGTCATCAGCTCTGAACGGATGGGCTAACGGAGCAGTTTAACAGGGACGGCGTGTCGTTTGGACGGCGTGTAGAGTGCCGCGCAGTTGTAACATCTGTCATGTGACCATCTAGTCGTTTTCAGTCTATGTCATCATTTGTTATTGTGTTGCAGGATCTTTTCTGTGCTGTCTGCTATCCTGTATCTTGGCAACGTGACGTACAGAAGGAAGTCGTCGGGTCGGGATGAAGGGTTGGATGTAGGCCCGCCTGAAGTCCTGGCTACCCTCTCTGACCTGCTGAAGGTGATCTGCTGATTTTAATGCATCATTTTGCCACTGGTAGTTTGCAGTGGAGTCAGACCATCAGACAGTGTGCTTATCCTCAAATAGGTGACAGAAAGATCCCTAATAAGTGGGTTGAAAACAAAGTAAATAGAAGTACAATCTGGACTGACGGCACAAACTCAGTAAAAATGCATGATTATGTTTTAATGAGCAAAAGAATTTCACAAAAAATAAGCCAAGACTAATAAACACAGTTTGCATTGAACTCTTTGGGTTTATTGGATTGGATTCTTGGTTAATTGTTTTATATTTCAGTGTTTTGACAAATTATACACAAGGTTACACTTGGTTACATTTTCACATGTTGTGATAAGATGTTAGCTTATAACTCATAATAGCACTACCTTAAACTCTTATGATTTACACAATAATTTATGTTTGATTTCCCACATTGCAACTCTTTCTCCTGCTCGACTTCTCGGCTAGATCTGAGAAAGTATTATTATTATGTGTGTTTTGGAAAAAGCCTGAATGTAGATTTATTCATTTTCATGACCAGCGTTCCGGGCTGCACCTTTAATCTTAGTGTTTGTTCGTTTCAGGTCAAAGAGGAACTGCTGGTCGAGGCGCTGACTAAGAGGAAGACGGTGACCGTCAACGACAAGCTGATCCTCCCCTACAGCCACTCTGAGGTAAACTCCAACCACAAAATGTTTCTTCACTCTCTCTTCATCTTCCTCTTTGCTTCTCAGACACCTGATGCAAACTTCTCCTTTTCCCCTCGAAACTCTGAAGTCTGATAAAGTTGCATCAAGTGAAGTCCTCTGTTTCTACCTCCAGGCGATCAC
This sequence comes from Micropoecilia bifurca, assembly GCA_903067075.1. Taxonomy (NCBI): domain Eukaryota; kingdom Metazoa; phylum Chordata; class Actinopteri; order Cyprinodontiformes; family Poeciliidae; genus Micropoecilia; species Micropoecilia bifurca. Next base: position 12,220 of record CAEGAF010153998.1, read on the forward strand.
AGCCAGAGACTCCATGGCCAAGTCTCTGTATGGCGCCTTGTTTGACTGGATTGTGCTGCGCATCAACCATGCACTGCTCAACAAGAAAGACATGGAGGAATCTGTTCCCGTAAGAAAGCAGCACCACATAATGACCAAAACCAGTTCAACATCCAGCTGCATGTGAACGAATAACGCTTTGACGTTGTCTTGCAGTGCTTGTCCATTGGTGTTCTGGACATTTTTGGCTTTGAGGACTTTGAAACCAACAGCTTTGAGCAGTTTTGCATCAACTATGCAAACGAGCAGCTGCAGTATTACTTTAACAATCACATTTTTAATCTGGAACAGGTGAGTAGTTTAACCTTTTTGATTCAAATTCTAACTTTATAGTTGATAAACTGACCCATCAGAGCTTCTAATTAAGGATAATCTAGCTAATTTACTGCATCAAATCACAGTGGAGTAGGTATTGGAGACGTAGAGGCTTTTTATTCCAGCAATGAATTGCATTTATTTCAGCAAAAACACAATTAAAAAACAACAACCTGTGGTAAAATGTTTTTGTGTTTTATTTGGTGTTTTGTATAATCGAATCATTTGGCATGAGCTTGTTGACCAAAAATGGTCTTTCCTACCGCATTCAGGAAGAGTACCAGTCAGAGGGAATCACCTGGCACAACATTGACTACACAGACAATGTGGGCTGCATCCACCTCATCAGCAAGAAACCCACAGGCCTGTTGTACCTTCTGGACGAGGAGAGCAAGTAAGGACAGCTGCACTCATGCATGTCAGAGGAATAAAAATTAAAAACTTCATTTATTCTTAATCTTAATTTTTCTCAACCCTCGTCTTTTCTCTGCACCCCCAGCTTTCCACATGCAACAGACAAGACCCTGTTGGCCAAATTCAAGCAGCAGCACCATGGAAACAAGTACTTCATACCCACCCCAGTCATGGAGCCCGCCTTCGTCATTCAACACTTTGCAGGGAAAGTCAAATATCAGATCAAGGTATGACAGTGGCTCCCTCATTCAAATTCAGGTACAAGCGTTTTCTGCCTCTAACGGTCTCGTTGTCTGTAACCTCGTCAGGATTTCCGGGAGAAGAACACGGACCACATGCGTCCAGACATCGTGGCGCTGTTGCGCAGCAGCGACAGAGCCTTTGTGCGGCAGCTCATCGGCATGGACCCGGTGGCCATGTTCCGGTGGGGCATCCTGAGAGCCACCATCAGGGGCCTCGCCGCTTTCAACGAGGCGGGTCGCTCCTGGGCCTCAAAAACAGCAGGTAGACTGGTAATAATCAGTTATTTTAAGGGACAGTGTTCACGGTTCTGTGGATCAGTTATTGAAAGCTTGACGGGACATTTTCCAGCCAACATATGAGAAAAATACCGGAATGTACCGGGTTTTTTTTTTTTAAGACAAAATGTAGAAAATATGCATCAAAGGTAAATTAAGATCCCCATCTCGGTCTGTGTCATATGAATATTTACCATCAATTGCAACAACAAAAAACCTGACATTTGTAAAGGAACAGTTTTAAAACTGTTCCTTTACAAATGTCAGTTTTTTTCCTGATGCATCAAGATGGTAAGGTAACGTCATGCAGATGCGTTTGAACCGCAGCATCGACACACAGCAGATGTCCTACTCTGTAATTAGCTTTAAGGTCAGCATGAAAAATAAAGGTGGTCACAAACTTCTGAGATTTTCTCTGCAATTCTGAATCCCTCTGCTTATTTTCAATCTTTTATAAGTCGTCTGCTGACGTATTTAAAAGGAGCGCAACAGACTTCATAGACCGGTCAAAGCAGAAAATCCGCTACGAGTGACGCACGTTTTGGTTATTTACGGGCTTCTTATCTGATTTTTTTTTTTAGGTGTTATCCGTCCAGCGTCCAGAACTCCTTTAGGAGAGCTGCAGCGTTCCAACACCCCGATAGAACGAATGTACAAGTAAGTCATTTGCCTCCAGTGTTGAAAGACTTTTTTTTTCTGGAGTGGATCTGTATTCTGCAAGAACTGGTGTTGCACCCTTCGTGGTGGATACATTTTTGTATCACTAAAACTAGCGAAATATTCTCTTCTCATGCTATTTGGAAATGTTACACCTGTTGTTTTATGGGCCTCCACTTGAATCCTGTTGTGCTGAGTGAGATGAGGACGGATATTTGGAAAACGTCTTTAAATCTTCCTTCCCCCTCATCTCAGTCACCCTTATCCTCCCCACCTCTTGGTGACCCCAGTGTGTGCGGTTCTCTCCTCTTCCTCTTCCCTCCACAGACGAGCTTCTATGCTCGATTTCTACTTTGATCACTCAGAGGAGCGCCCTCTAGAGGCCTTTGAAGACATCTTTGCTAGCTATGAGAATAAGAAGTAAGTGAATTTGGTGGAAAGCAAAGAATGAGGACAAGAGGCCAAGCAGGAAGAAGGAATTAGTTGTTGCTTTTTCAGTTTGTTCTGCTTTCTGAGTTTGCTCTCATTAAATCACGTCAGGTCTAATTTGATGTAATGTTGCTTTTAGAGAAATAGAAATATTTTTTCTTATAATTTAGCATCTGCATTTTTGACATACGAGACTCAGCAGTATAAGGAAGTTCAGTTCAGCTGTACAACACTTTAAGCAGAATAAAAGAAGTTCCCCTTTCACTTACATTTCCAGTCTTCCCTCAGCGTAATCCTCTTCTTTTTATGTACTTTGCAAAGCCCCTCCTCAAATCTATCATTTGGATGTTTATTACTGTAGCTGCAGAGCACAGAGCAATGTTTGTGCAGGCTTTCGTTGAGTAGCCACTCGGATTAGCTGCGATGCCTTAAAAGCTCACAGCTCTTCAAATACACGCAGAGAGGCCTGGCCAAATATGCAAACACAACCATGAGAGCTTTCTCAGAAGCTAATCAAACCACGAACGCTAGTTTTTGTATTGTTGGGCTCATGCGCTGCAGATTTATTTCATTATGGGAGAATTAAACATGAAGGACTGTTTCCTTCCCTGCCTGACCTCTGTGTTCATGGCCAGAATAAGGAAAGCACTGCATGGACTCTCTTTGGGACACAGGAAAAATCTCCATATTAACCCCACCAGCCACAGTTAAGGGACCACACACACACAACCACTACTTTACCAGTAACAAGCCAGTAACAGCCACAGCATGGAAACAGGCAGCCGGCAAGCAACGCCGATCCTCAGCTCAGCTCTGCATGTTAACCACCGCAGTGGCAGGGATACGCAGATGTGTGACGAGCCTTAAAATAAATTAATATTCTACTGCACTAGTATAATCCAACATTTAACTTCACTACGTTTATCCACTAGAGGGGGATATGCCATGTTTAAGAAAATTGCTTTAATAAAATCCCTATCAGTGAGTACTTTGTTCAACCGTCTGTTAACAAATAGGACCGGGTCTTCTCTAATATTTCCCCCTCTCTCAAAGAAATTAGTCTTTGCATCATGTTGTATTTATTCTGCAGGGAAAACCAAAAAATCATGGAAGTTACTACCAATTAGGGATGCAGTTAACCATTATTGTAGCTGTCAATTAATCTATCGATTATTCTGACGATTAATGGGATAAGAAAAATTGACACATCTGTGGATTTTTCCTTTATGCCGTTTATTAGAAACATGGGAATAGATCAGACCTCTCAGCTTAATTTAACTCGGTGCACGGCTAATCTTTTGGTTTTTTGTGCTAATCCAAATTATCTGATAGCAAAAGATGTTTTATATATTTTTTGTTTACAAAATCTGAACCAGGTGAAGCTAAAACTGCCATTTGAGGAGGTTTAGGTAGAAAATATTTACGTACAAAAGGGTTTTTTTTTTTATCTTCAATGCTAAATGTATAGATTTTTTGTACATTTTTGTCTTAATTACTTATCTGACTATCTTCTTCGTTCAGAAAATGGCCATTTTCTGTCAGTTTGTGTACTCCACTTACCAGTTCTTTGATTACTAAATTAGCTGTTAATTGTTTAATCAATTGATTCACCTCAATTAATCTGATTAATTGTTTCAGCCCAGCTACAGTCTTGAAGTATAAAGTATAAACAATGCCTCAGTTATATTTATTTTTAAAAGGACTGTTAGTGGCACCATCAATGAGAGTTTTATTTGAACACAATTACTATTTGGATACTGCACTTAATTTGTATTTATTAAATAAATATGGTCAAATTAGAAGTTGGATTTTTATACTTATTTCACCTTGAGATCATGCAACTGTGGCCAGATCACCTAATTTTAAGACTTTTCACACATCTTTAGCAAGGGTGCGAAAAAAAAGTCTGTCAGTGTGTGTGTGTGCGTGTCTTTGTGAAAAATCCTCTAAATACAGCCGTTTCTGTTTCTGCCTGTGTGCGGGTCTTTCTCTGTTCTCATAGAGGATGTGACGGCATGGTTGGGTGGTCTCGTGTGCCTTGTGGTTTCATGATCGACAGGAGAACTTATTTTGCTTCACAGATGAGCAGCGTGTGAAACCTGTGTGTTTCTCATGCTGTCCGACCTCCAGCCGTTCTGCACCGTGTGTTTTTTTTGTCTTGGGTAACCGTTTTCGGTATGTTTCTTTTGGAGGTGACCTAACAGTGGTGTTTTTTTTCCCCCCCCAACTGTCCCTTACTTTTATTTTGTCTCTTCCTGTCTTTTCGTACTATTCCCGCTCTCCCTTCTCCTCCGTTTCTGCCTTTTTTCTTGTGTGTGTGCGTGTACGTGTGTGTCTGTGGTGCGGATATCAGAGAAATGCATTCAGAGATCATCAGCTCCATAAAGAACTTGCAGCTGGACGGGGAGGACCCACGCAAACTGTTGCAATCCTGGGGTCGCCTCCGCTTCCCGCGCCACGTCCTCCAGTGAGTCTGCAGACAGAGCCGTCATCTTCGGCTCTGCTCCAGATCGCTCTGGTCCTGATCCGCTCAGACTGAACATTGCTGTTAACATTCATTTGCGGCAGAGCGTTGAGATTTCATGAAACGCGCCGCTGCTTCTTCATCCTGCATCTTGTGATTAGCTCTATTTGAGTCTGAGAGTTTGAGGAGCTGCTTTTGTTGAAGCCTGAAGATGCAGGGATACTTTCTCTGCAGCATGAAGCTCCACAAAAGCTTTCCAGCATGACAGAAATGGCTGCAGTGTGATGCATCCCCACAGGGAGGAACATAACGGCGCAGTGCCTGGCACATATTAGTGCCCCAATTCACAACACAAAGTAGTTCATAATAAAGTGGAAAGAGAAGACCACATGATTTATGATTTTGATTTAAAAAAAAAATCGAACAATTGTGGTTCACAAATGTGACGTGCCAAAATTCGATAGAAGCCATCTGTGTGTAGCTCTGGCTGTATTATTAGGGCTGTTGTCCTGCCACAGATACACAGCCTTAACTTCGAGGAGTGTGGAAAAATACTGCAAATTTCTATCATGCTGCAACCAGGGGAGCATGTCTGTCATTGTGGGGGCTGATTAGAATCACATTACATCTTTTGCAGCAAACTTCGTCTTCCTCTTCAACATTTATTCTCTATCAGTGTCAGGCGTCTTCGTCATTCATCCCATCTAGGTGCAAGTCTTGATTGCATCACTCACTGACTGCATGAAGAAGTCGCCGGGTCGTACTAACCTCCCGCTTGACCGTTGCATCTTCAAACCTTCGTGCTTCATCTCTGATCTCACTCTGCGTCTTTTTCTCTGTTCGTAGGAAAAACAAGAGTGTCAGGCAGAAGCAGGCCATCCCAAAGGTTAAAACTTCTCACTTGAAAGCTGTTATATAAGTTTGATCGGTAGCATCACTTTATTTGAAGGGGTGTGTATAAGACTGATGTGACATTGTCATAAACATGACATAACGCCTGTCATGAACATGAAGGAGTCTTTATGAATGTTTATGGCAGTTGTCATGAAGTGTTATTTGGTAAATAATGACACTTTTAATGTATGGTTTGCTCTAAATGTTGCATTGAAAGTCCCAACTTTGCATGGCTTTGTAAATTATAATTTCATGCAAAGTTGGCATTTTTAATGGACTTTCAATGCAACATTAAGAGCAGCTTTACATTAAAACTGTCATTATTTACCGAATAACACTTCATGACAACTGTCATAAACATTTATAAAGACTTCTTTATGTTCATGACAGATATTATGTCATGTTTATGACAGTGTCATGTCAGTCTTATGCTCACCCCTTCAAATAAAGTGTTACCGTTTGTTCCAATACGTCTACAATCGGGATGCCAATCAGTCCGGTTTGTCACTGTGCAGAGTTTGCTGGATTCGCAGTCTCTGAAGTTCATTGTGAGTCTAACGCTACACGATCGTACCACAAAGTCTCTGCTGCACCTGCACAAGAAGAAGAAGCCGCCCAGCATCAGCGCTCAGTTCCAGGTAATCAAAGCGTCAGCTATACACATCCGTGCTTTTCTGAAACTGCATCAAACCTCTTGTTTTGTTTTTTTTTTGTTTGTTTTCTTCAGAACTCTCTGACGAAACTCTTAGAAACTCTGAACAAAGCCGAGCCTTTCTTCATTCGCTGCATCCGCTCCAACGCAGAGAAGGTGAGTCTCTCAAACAGGTGACGAGTTGTTCCCGAAGCGTGGAGCTTTCGCCAACTTCACTTATTATGTAACCATTTGTTCGCGTGAGCAGAAGGAGATGCATCTGGATGAGGCGTTGGTGCTGCAACAGCTGCATTACACAGGGATGCTAGAAACCGTCCGCATCCGGAGGTCCGGATACCCGGCAAAGTACACCTTCCAGGTATTGCAGATCGGCTCCTCGTCGTCAGGGATGCAGTTCAGTTTAAAGCCATGAATAAAGGAAAACATGAAGATTATAATTTATAATGCTTGTAGGAATGTTCGGGGCACCTAATTCTGTATAATTAAACAATATGTGCTGGAATATTGAGTATTATGATCTGATCTTGAGCTACATAATTGATCTCATTCCCGTATTTGTCCTTTGTTTGGTTTATTTAGGAGTTTTCAGAGCAGTTTAGGGTTCTGCTGCTGAAGAACTCCTTTGCCTCCAAAGAGGACATCGCAGAGCTGCTGGAGAAGAAAATGGGCTTCAAGCCAACAACATACCAGATCGGCAAGACCAAGGTGCCAACATGCTCATCTAATGGGCAAATCTTAAGAAAAACATGTGTTTGATTGAGTGAACTCAGAAGTCAAAATGGCGTCTTTCATGAGCTGTTTATGACCTCACATCACAATAAACACTTGGCTCTCCTGCTGCTGGACCGAACGGCTCACCTTTAGGGAACATTAGCAACAAACGTTGAATCACCCCAGCCAAGTTGAATACTTGACATATGCAGTATTAATGATTTCATATTATTCATCATCACCAGAAGATTCCCTCAAATTAGCTCGGGGTTAGACTTTTCAGAAATAACTTCAGAATTCATCAACCTACACAAAGTATTGTTGAAAATGAGGGCATGTCTGGTTACGTTCCTCCAAATTATATTACATCCAATCACCATCTGTTTTTGTGCAAATTAATTTAATCTTTAAGGAAGGCAGGTGATATAAGAGCATTTCTGCAATGAAATCTATTATATTTTTGATGAAAGCATCTCATTAAGACTTAAGAAACAATAATACGCACATTTTATTTCTTGTTCCCAAAATTTTGTCTTGAAGGTGTTTTTCTTATTAAACTCCTCCCTCTAACTTTTGTGCGTTCTTGCTGCAGGTTTTCTTGAAGGAGCTGGAGCGACAGCAGCTGCAGGACATGCGGCACAGAGAAGTGATGCGGAAGATCATCTTCCTCCAGCGGTGGTTCAGAGCTCACCTGCAGAGGAACGAGTTCCTAGACATGAAAAGAGCAGCCATCTTGATCCAGGTAAACCGGATGCTCTGTTCAGGTTTTTCCGCTCTCGCTTTAATGTACTTGTTGCTCCTTTCCCGTTGAATAACCAGCCTGAGGTTCTGTCTGCTAGGCTTCATGGCGCAGGCACTGCAGAAAGGAGAAACGGCGACAGGCAGCTACTGTGATCCAAGCCGTGTGGCGAGGACACAGACAGAGATCCGAGTACCACCGACAAAAACACGGAGCAACAAAAATACAAGCTCTGGTCAGAGGACACTCGGCGCGCAGGAGGTAAAAGCTCAGCAAGTCCCAACATAACAGGAATTCTATAAATATTAACAACGGTGGATTTTTATTTATTTTTTTATTAGCTTTTATATTTTTAAATGTGTGAAAAGAACAAATAACTCTGGAATGCTTCTTCTGGAAGTATCACATTTTTACGTGAAAAAAATGTGTGAAGATTCTGCTTTTAATATCTGATCAAATATTTCTGTTCATTTCAGGTGTCAGTCTATTCGGGACGAGAAAAGAAAGAAAGAAGAGGAGGAGGAGGAGGCCAGGAAAAGAGAAGAGGAGGAGAGGAGAAGGAGGAGAGAGGAAGAGGCCAGGAGAAAAGCAGAAGAGGAAGAGAGACTGAGAATAGAAGAAGAAGTGAAGAGACGAGCAGAGGAGGAAGCGGCAAGAAAAGCCCAGGAAGCCCAGAAAAAACTGGAGGAAAAGGAGGCGAGAGAGCCTCAGACGAGGGAGGATCCAGACATTGAGCTGGTTACGGAGGAGACGCTGGATGAAAACGATGAGGAGCAGGGGAAGGATGAAGAGTTGGAGGAAGAGGAGGAGGACTTGGAGCCTTGTGGTACGGAAGCTGGGGCTGGACCCCAGCTAGATGGAGAGCAAGAACCTGGTCTGGCTCCAAACGCACCTACGGGCATTTCCTCCCAGCAGGAGGACAAAAAGTCCATCGCTGCCGCCACAACATCTCTGCATGCTGAAGTGAAGCGGCCGCAGCCTGGACTCAGCAACAAGGTCCCTTCATCCAGGAGCCTGGAGAAGCGGGAGCAGAGGAGACGGAGAGGCCTGGAGCACAGCCAGAGAGAGTCCGAACGGGCCGCCTCCTCCTCATCCTCATCTTCAGCCACCAGCCGAGACCAGACGTCCCCGACGAAGAGCCGGAACCAGGAGACGTCCAAGCTGAAGGAGCGTTCGGACAGCAAGGAGCTGGACCAGTACACCTTCGTGGCCTGGAAGGTCAAGGAGGAGAAAGGAGGGAAGAAGGAGGGGAAAACCTCTGCCCCCTCCGCCGGCCCCGTCCGCCCATCCTCATTACCGCTGCATCCCGCCGACTTCACACAGGACAAAAACGGTTTGGGGGAAGGCGGCGGGGCGGTGAGCCTGCAGCGTCGCTCCGGAGCCATAAAGGAGAAACCGGAGAAATGGAAAGGAAGGAGGAGCAACGGGGAGAGCTTTGACAGCTCCGGGTCGCCTCCGTCCCACAGCAAGGAGGAGGCTACAAAGAAACCATCGCTGTACGTCTGACACTACACCGACCACTGCTCTCCTACTGTTTTAAATCATTTGTGTCAAACCTAAGGCCAAATTCAGCCCGTCATAATTACTTCTGTGGCCCTCTAGTCATCAAAAAGCCACAAAAATGGATCTTCAAGATAATAGTTTTTTAAAGCGAGCAGTATTATCTAAAATATATATTTTTGAGCTTTACATCATAAGTTTATTCCCTCAACCAAAACATACCTGCTGCTTTGATTCCATCACACATGTTTGAGAAATCCTTTAATCTCCATGGCAACCGTTCAGCTGACAGGCCCACAATTAGCAAACACCTGGTGGAACTGCTCATCTGCTGAGCTCATTATACGAGCTACGTCTCAGTGCAACGCTGCTAAAAACGTTAAAAGTTCATAAAGTGTCGATGTTGTGATGACTCCCTGCATGCTAAGTGTTGGAAAGGGCAGTTTCTTAAAGAGACAGAGGCCCAATTTCAAGGCGTTAAATTACAAAGTCACATATTTTTTAAGTCATTTTTGATACAAACAGGATTTTTATAAGGATAGTGATATAAGATGATACAGTGTGCCTAAAACACATAATACTGCCCCATTAAATATTATTTTATTGGTAAAATAAAATTTGTATTTGTTTGTAAAAACTACTTGACTGCCAAATATAAGATGCTCATCAAATACAGAAAAAGCTAAAATATCTTAATAATTTCTGCCATACGATGTGACCCGAAATGAAAATGAGTTTGACATTTCTGTCTTAAACTGATAAAACCTGAGACGCTTTGTCTTTATCGCCTGCCTGCAGGAGGGACGTGTCCCACTCGTCTGTCGACAGTTTGTCTCCAAGCTCAGATGGAGCCTGGGCGGTTTCCGTCAGAGACCCCTGGACCGTGGCCGTCAGAGAGGTAGAGAAACGCAGGATAAATCATAACAGATGTTTTTCTGGAGTGTTATATTTTTATATCTTGAGCTCTATGTCACACCACAAAATCAGAACCGAAGCTAACTTTAATCTCTGTTTTGTTGAATACTGTAAAACCAACCTCATGTTTTTTTGGGTTGTTTTTTTTTCCTGAAATGTCCAGAACTGATGGAAAATGCAACAACTAGAATTTGGAAGAATGATGAACAGAGTTGGTGTTTCCTTATGTGTGTGTGT
>CAEGAF010154006.1:0-22076 GCA_903067075.1 Micropoecilia bifurca
ACACACACACACACACACACACACACACACACACACACACACACACACACACACACACACACACACACACACACACTTCACTTCCTCCAGCTCTTAAAAGCAATTTAGATAAGACTCGTTCTCGTCTCGGACAGACGTTTCCAAAGAGGTAATGCCGATGCTTCTGTTGGCTCAGGTATGATTTTCTCTTCAGGCTTATTTTCTTCGACTATCAGATCCAGCTCCAGCTAGTTGTGCCGTCGTGTTGCTGTCTGAATAGTTGAAATATATAAAAATGAAAGGGGAGGGAAAAAAATGAAGATGACGCTGCTGCTGAATGGAAATGTTTAAAAGCTCAATATGAAGCACCTTACAGGAGTATTTTACGGAGTCGAGTCGAATAAAAGCTGCGTTAACATCAGAGCTCGATAAATGTCCCGTTTTCTTCCTCTCTTTGAGTCTGGTGAATATCAGCTCTGACTGTTATTTGCCTTATGGCTTTAACCGTTTCACTCAATACTGTTCAAAGAAATTACGGTACAGACTGAGATTTACACGCCTTCATGTTTGGTTGGCAACATGTCTGATGTATATTTATTGCCCCTCTTATGTTTCTGTGGAAATCTTTGAATAAAATCAGGTGGCATTGTGTTATTTGATCTAACCATGATTTGTGTAGAAGTCATTAAACTTTAATGTTTATGATTAGAAGTTTGGAAATGTAATGTCCTATCTTTATTACTTGGCCTTGGAGTGCAAGTAACATAACCTATACATTGTGGCTTTACATGTGTCAACAGAGTAAGTTAGATACAGGAATGTGAAATAGCAACACAATAAAAAAAACTAACAATTTTCTTCCACTTCACAATTATTCTCTTCTGTTTGTCTCAGACATACGACATACATACACTAAGAAACATGAGCATGTTTTAAGTCAATAATTCCTCAATATTGATGAAAAGGTTCTAGGTAGATTATTTCACTTAAAGCAAGACAGTTTCATCATAAGTGGAATAATCTACCAGTAGAACAACTAGTGCTTTTCCTTCAATATAAAGGAATTATTGACTAAAAACAAGCTCCTGTATTTTGCTGAAAATTTATTTGTAAGTTAGTTTTGTCTTATTCCAAGTGTACGTAGATATTTGCACTAAAAACTAGACCAAATATACTTGGCGAGGTTTTATGTTTTTGCAGCTGTAATGTAGCAAAATTTGTTCTGTGTGTTTTGTATGAATCAAATGCCTCCATGTAAAGATTTTATCATTAATTTAACAATATGGACACACGTAGAAAACATCGCCATCATCGAATCACTATGAACGCACCAAAACAAGAGACTTTATACAACTATTTTATTCTGTTTTTAAAGACTACAATATAAATAAAAGAAATGTATAGATTAGCTGTAACGCTAATAAACATTTTTCCACTGAAGATCAATCATTTTGTACATGTCATTTTGATATATAGATGGAAATAAGAAATAAAAGTTACACTCCTTGAATTGTTTTTTGTATTCATATGAATACATTTTTGTGATTTATAGATTTTCCTCCCATCCACTAAGAGAAATGTGCTTTCTTGTTTCAGTGAAACCATTTTGATACAACAAAGCATTCAAAATAAACGGATGATGTCAGCTGAGCAAATGCTTTGACATACGTATTCCAACAATGCAAGATTTTCTGCACATTTTTAGCACGACACACGTGAAATATGAATAAATTCAAGAAGCACAAACGCGTGTCAAGCAGAAAATATTACACAAGTACTTTGCTCTGTCATTTGTCATGAGACTGTCATGAAGTTTATCCCTCTGTTTGTTTTAAACAATCTGAAGAATTAACCAAAGGAAACTGTTTCCACGCCTCTGTTTGCCTCCTGGTGTTAAACAGCCTTAAGTCAAACACATATTGAATGTAGAGCAAGTTTACATCTCCATCATACACCTGAAAAGTGATATGATGTGTGCCAGTTTATTTCATATTACGGCAAAGAACTTTATTTAGTTATCAACACCAGAATAACAAGCTGAAATGTCATGTGTAAATATGGATCTGTATATAATTTTCTGTCTTCTTTCATTCCAGTTCTGACCCAGGCTTGATGACTCAGACAAAATATGAGAGTTTGACCCTGTGGGCAAACTAGATAACTTTGGGGTGGGTCTTGCAGCAAGATGTTTATTAGTGTCACATAACCGGGGGGAGACTATGAATAGAAAATAGAGGACTGGTTATGAAAGTGTGTAAGAAGAATCAGGTACAAGCTGATGGTCGTTCAATGCAAAATACCTCAGGCAGGCGACTCCATTTCGTATCTTGCAAAACGACTGAAACGCAAAAAGATGACGTGACAAGCGTTCTTGCTGAATGAGGTGAATCTAACTGTGTTCTCTGTTCATGCATTATATTGAATTTGCCCTCCCCCTGAATGCAGCTTTTGTTAGAGTTTGAAATTTGTGAGAGGCGAGATCTTCTTCTGCAAACATGCAAACGCTTGTTCTCGATGAAATTTCTTCGCCGGCCGACACCGAGTGGCGTTTGGAGGCGACGTGGACTGACACGGTCTGCAGGGGGGCCTGCAAGTGGAAAGATGCTGTCCATTAGCTGTCAACAATGACCAGTGGGTTTACCCTCCCATGGGACTAGTAACCAAGGCATCGTCTCATCCCGAGTCTGGCTTAGAGATCATACAGGCCCCCCATTGTCTCAAGCAGCCTGGGGTCTTATTGTAGCGGCGCCTCTGGGAAAGGACGCGCCTTCACGTCCGCGATCCGGTAAAGAAAGGCCTTTCTCCTTGCCGAGGGCTGGACAACTGTATAGAGATGAACTTGGGGGAACGCGGTGAGGCCACGGACTGGATTTGGAAAGGATTCTCCATCGTCCAAACCTCCCTCTCCCTCCTCCCGGGTTGACCTCCCTTCTCCACCTCTGTTTAATAAAGCTTGGGCCTTGGTCATTATTTTGGGCAGATGGAGATGGGGGCAACCCGTGAAAGGAGTTGGTGTCACTCCTGAGGAGAGGATGGTAGGGATGACAGAGAAGAAAAAGCAAATCAGAGAAAAGATCAAAAGCAGAAGCTCGCCTTTCACTCGCCTGAAAGCACTAAAGAGGATAAGGAGCGATCGGGCCTGGGGTCTCCTGTCCTCACTGGCAATTAGACTCAGCTGATGGAGAGAAAGGCATGAATGGCAGGGTTCAAGGCCCTCTCTAGGACTCCCACAACGGGAAGGAGTTTTTTCCCCGACGCCTCCTTTATCTTCCTCTCCTTTCAGAGTGTCAGAAATGCAGCTGAAATATCTCTCCAAAAAGACGGCACAATCCCCAATGCCAAACCTTAATCACAGTGGCTGATGAGATTGAGAGGGGGAGGGGCGCGTTGGAGGAAAAAAAAAAAACCCCACACACATTCTTTTCACGATTCATCTTTACACTTTTATATGAGCCCAAGATTCAAGGGCGGCATGGCAGGTTTATATGTGCTAATTAAATTGTACAAATAGGGGTTTATACTTTAATGGCAGAAAGACACACATTAAGTCATTGGCACAATGTTTAATTACCTGTATCTCATTGAAAATACAGAAATAGTCAGAGCTATACAAAAGCCAAACAAACTGGAAGCCCTTTCTATTTCAACATTCCCTACTAAGTACGGAAATTTCAAACTCAAAAGTATCACACAAAACAGACGCCAGAGTCTTTTAAGTAGCACACATGCACTCAAACATATCTGGTGATTGTGGGAGGCACAATGACTATGGTGCAATGGCTTGGACCGCTTTATTGAATTTAAAATTCATTTTTGAGGGCTACAGCCACAGCAACCTGTCCCACAGGAACCTATTACCATCCTCTGCATATGCAGGAGTATCAAAAGGCCGTCGATCAACCTCACAAAGGGACTCGATGCTTTTGATACAACTTCAACAGCTTGTCAAGTGAAACACATGGGGGATTTTCATTATGCAGGTCATGAAGAAGAAGAACGTTTGGAGAGGATGGGGAGTTCACCCAAATTTGATCAGAAAAGGGTGCGAGAAAGTCATTTGTAAATTAATGGAACATGAAAAAGGCTAAGGTTATCAGCGCTAACTAGCAATCGAAAACAAATATCGGACAAAATGGACAAAAGACCTTTAGACGACATGTTTAAAGACTCGGTTTGTCTGCAGAGTCCTTCCTTTACAGGTTTACTTTAGGCCTAGCAGAGCAGACCACCACCCATAATCCTCCTGCTGACACACCTGTACAGGACGGTATAAATGTCCTGGACTGAACAGAAGCAGACATCAAGCTTCAAGGAGTCTCTTCATAGCAGTTCTCTCCAGAAGCTTCTGAGTTTCCACATCGACCCTGAAGATGACTCCCTCTACCAGCCTCCTGTTGCTGCTCCTGCTCAGCCTCTCAGGCTCTTCCTCTAGAGGAGGGAGGAGAGCAGGAAGAGAAGAAAGAAGGAGGAGAAGTAACTGTGGACATCACCACCAAGATTCTGACCACCAACAACGGCTCAGACGAAATGCTGCTGGAGGGAGACATAGTGCTTCCTAAAAACAGAAATGCCGTGAAGGGCTGGTACAACAACTGCTGTGGAGCAAAGCCTCCAATGGCTGCGTGGTGGTTCCTTATGTGATTGGTCAACAGTTCACCAGCTATGAGAGGCAGACCATCGAGACCAGCATGAGGGCCTTCGCCAGCAGTACCTGCGTTCGCTTCCAGCAACGTACCAACAAGCGAGACTTCAGCTCTCACTCAACAAGCAGGGTTACATCTACAGCGGGATCGCCACGCACAAGCTCAACCAGGCTCTGGGCTTCCAGCACGAGCAGAACAGGAGCAACCGCGACTCCTACGTCAGGATCAGCTGGCAGAACATCATCCCCGACACGCCTACAAATTCAATAAGTACGACATCAACAACCTGAACACTCCCTACGACTACTCCTCCATGATGCACTACGGAAGAGACGCCTTCACCATCGCTGATGGACCGAAGACCATCACTCCCATCTCCAACGCCAGAGTCCAGGCAGGAGCTGTCCAGCTGGGACATCTCAGGGATCAACATGCTCCACAGATGCTAACCACCCTTTTCCCCCTAGAAACAGAAGTATTTACGTTTGGAAAACATTAAAAAGAGAAGAACGGTAGTACTAACAAATTAGATTTTTCCAAACAAGCGGCCAAGAGGCTTGATTCTAAAGATCGGAAGATGAAAATCCACACGAGTTGCAAATGACCACACATCGTTTTCCTATGGTAAATAAACCAGCATTGATGCCATATGCTTAAATGAAAGCAAATGTCAAAAGGCCTTTTGTAAAAACTTAACTCACAATCAACCGCTTGGCTCAAGTTGTACTAAAATAAGTTAAACATCACTCTATATTTGAGTATTTACATTTGGAAACATTGAAAAGAGAAGGACAGTAGTACCAACAAATTAGATTTTTCCAAACAAGCGATCATCTCTCACCTTTTCTCTCTGTTTTTAATCGAACTACTTATTGCAGCTCAGACTGAACCACCGTGTTGTTGTGAAGCAGCACCAACTGAACTGATGACTTTACATCCATCGTCAGTAACACCTGAATGTTGGTGGCTGCCAAAATATCACTGGTGAATTCTCTTGGTAATAACATGGACAGAAACTTACAGTTCAGTATCTGGGCTGCAGAGACGACACTTCACAGTAACGGCATCTGTTGTTGACAAGCACTGCTCATCCACGTCCTTTTCTTTTTCTCCTTTCTTATAAACACATTTTTTAAAAATTACATTCACATCTGGGTCTTGCAAAAAAATCTGAGACTCTGCAACATTGTTGGGGAGACTAATTCAAAACAAAAGCAGAGACAGCCATGAGGCTTTTGTAAGACGACTGAGCTCACTTACTGAGATTGTTTTGTATCTCCCCTGTCAGTCAGAGCTGCTGGCGGCTCACCGCCTCAGGCTCTTCTGGGTGGAGGACTTTGATGTCGGCCGGCTGCAGGACAACACAGTCATCCCACAGGCTCCGGGCAGCAGCACAGCCGGCACAACCTACGGCTGTAATTTGCCTGGACCCAGAGTCTCCTCATGGAATTTTTAACACTGTGGGTTTGAGGCAGCAGGGGGGGGAAGGAAGGGGATCCACAAGATCAAAACCAGGCTTATTACTACAAGCAACTAATGACTGATGAGTTGATAAAAGGTGAAAGAAAAAAGAGGTATGGCTAAAAGTCAGGATCCATTCTGGCAAAATATCCAAGTTGATTGGCAGAAGCGATCTCTTGTTAGCAACCGATTGAACCAAATTGATTTTACAGATTTGAATTTCCAATTTGCAGAAGACTTGTGGTATGTGTGAGCTCCCCCCTTGTTGCTCAGCCCATGCTTAGAAGTCAGTCATTTGTAGAAGGTTATGTTGCGAAAAGTCTAAAAAATGGAACATAACCAGATTCTTGTTTGAAGAGTAAAAATGACAAAACAAATAGAAGGTTCAGGCAATCTAAAGAAATATTTAACTATTAAGAAGCTACTCTCATCAAATAGACTCTCGAAATACTTTAGTGTGCGATGGGCAGCTGCTATGGGCACCAACTCAAGAACCAAAAAACTCCGTATAAAATTCTAACATGTTTATCAATACTACTGTGAAAAATTATTTATCCCCCTTTGGATGTTTTCCGTTTCTTCACATTTATGTCTCACATCATCAGTTACATCTAAATATCATTGAAAGATAACCTGAGTAAATTCAAAGTGCAGTTTTCACATTTAGGGTTTTAGAGGGAAGAAGCTATACAAGCTGTTCCTATGTGAAATGTAATTTCTCCCACTTTTAAATCAAGAACTATTGCGATTAGCATAACTGTTGTGGCATTATTTCACTATCTTGATCCAGGAGTAAGAATCATTAAATCTTTTACATGACAACTGCATGACATGAACATGAAGTCGGCCAAAAAGAATCTCAATAAGCAACACAAAAAGCTGGAGTTGACTTTGGTTTAGGAACGGAGGCAACTTCAGCAAATCACAGCGACGGTGGTAAAAAGTGGTTTTCCTGTCAACATTTCTCCACATTCATTGACATTTGCAGCTTGCAGAGTAGCAAGCAGTTCCCTTAAACCGAACTAAAAGTTTACCATTTGGTTCAAGTATTTCGCTCTGTGGTCTCTACATTTCCCACGACTGAAATATTCATTTTGAAGTATTTTAGTCTTCTGCCACCTGACTGGATAACATGGCAAAGCAAAGCAAAACAAAGTGTAGATCTAATTCAAACCAGATCACACCTGGTGTCTGTGCTTTGATAATCTGGTCTCAGGTTTTCATTTGTGCTTGAGAATGCTGGGGGTCAGATGACCTTTATATTGAAGCTGTTATGGATCCTAATTACTCAGTTATTCCCTCAAAGCACAAAATTGACATCTGTGTGGATCACGGTCTCTGTTCCACTGTAAGGTGAACCATCCATCGTCCATCAACTCTGACCTGCTTTTTTGTCGCTTTTGAAGGAAAACACAACGACGCTTCCCCCACCATCGTTCACAGATGTGGACGGTCTGTCAAAGGTGATGTGGAGCTATAGTTCTCCATCACACATGGCTTCCTCTTACAGCTGCGACACTGAGTTTGACAATGGCTGCCAAACAGAAACCATGTTTTCCTCTCAATTCCTGGTGTGTTAGCAGATAGAAACGGGGGTCATAGGGTCACGGTTTTCTCCTTCAATGAAGCTCTTTGGTGTCGTCAAAACCTACATCAGACGGCTAACAAAGGTAACACACCCGGAATTTTCCATTGGTCAGGTTTACGTCAACGCCTCATTTTAATCAAGTTTTAGGTTTAGCATAAAAATAAACACATGAATGGTTTGGCAGTTGCTTGCAAGAGGTCAGCAGCAATAATGATGATGGTAATAGCTATTATTATCCACACAATTATACTATAATTACATATCTCTTGTGATGAGTGGCGATGTTACGGAAGAGGAATACATGATTGGACAGCTGCGATCCGCTCGGTTGAACTGCGTCGCAAAATTCTTACATGCATTTGAATTGGAATTATGTGAATTTGAATGTACATTGTAGATTCTTGATACACACGTTACATGACCCTGATAGTGTTCATAAAAGTGACAAAGAGCTAATTTGAAAGGGATGAAACTGAGTACCAAGCTCACCAGCCAGAAACGTGAAAACCACCAACTGCTGTTTCTCAGTCAGGTTCTGTAGTTTTTTACTCATTTCACTTGGTTTGTACTGAGGAGAACCAGGTCAGTTACCAGGATCAGGATATACTAAGTATTGAAAATGTGCAACATGCTACACTTTTCAGTCATATCTAGAGTTTATTATCTGGGCAGATTTTTCCCCTCTGGCATAAGAAAAAAACTTAAAGTTGAACATAATTTAAAATGATGTTTGGTTACTTATACTTTTTCCAGCATCTCACCAGTTTACTTTGTCTGCATACAATATAAAGTAACAGCTTACCCCTCCCCCAGGTGTTGCTGAGCACTGCTGGTCATCTGAATGAAAGAAGGCTACTTACTACACGTTTTGTCTGCTAAGGGCATTAGCCCAGGGCCTCAACTATTTGGGGGATACCAAAGATTTTTTTAAAACAGTGTTTATTTTTCAAGCATTTTATGTTATATAAAACTGTATTGTAAATAAAACTGTAAATATATGCCATGCAATATTGAAGTAATTGAAAATTGGGAAGTTATAGTAGATTTACTTTGGACACAACCTGTAGCTACTGACAAACTAAAACTACTACGCATCAATTCACACCTGTTCATATACAGGACGACCTATTAATGTGGCCATTTGTATTAGTGAAATAATTGTTCTGTAGTTACACGGCACCAAATAAGGGCCCAACATCCTCATAAATCTGGCCCCATCTGTGTCACTTCACCATTTTATACCCACATGGTTGCACCATAATGTGAACGTTTGGTTTGAAGAAGTTTGGGGGATAAAACAGTTATATCATTATTAATTTTATTTATTTATTTTGAACATGCAAAAAGTAACAAGAAAAAAATAAAATTAAAATTAAAACAACTTTTATTTCCCTTTGGGGTCAATAAAGAATTTTTGAAGTGAATGTGAATTTCCCTTTGTGTATGTAACAGAGTTTTGCACACACACATAGGAATATGCAAATCCTACTGCATCTGAAAACTTTGTATTGCATTCAGTTGGAGGTGAAACTATTAGATTATGTTTTACCTCTTTGTATTGAATCTTTGTGAAAACACTGTTTTTTTTTTACTCCATATGATCCAAGTATCTGGGTAATAGCTAATGTGTATTCAGTCTCTGTATGGTTTCCTCTGCAGCTCCTCTCGGCTGAATTTTCTCCCACCTAATGGAACATCACAGCAAGTCTACGGAGACCAATCAGCCGCTGGTTGTGCGGCTCATCATAACGCTTGTGCCACATCACATTAGTCCCCGTGTGTGAACCATGATTTCACTTGGCAATTCGGAGGCGTCTCGCTGCCTATACATATTCATGCCGAGCCTATAAGTGGCAGATTGAGATGTCCTTCCGGTGTCCGTGACAGCAGGTTATTAATATTGAACACCTAAGTCAACATTATAACTAGACAAAGCGACATGTGGGTCACCGTGTGACACGAGCCGTCTTACAGGAAGTTGGACAAATTTACAGCTATTTTTTGGGGGGGATTTCTGAGAAATTAAGTTGTAAATATACTGTGATTTATTCAAATTGCTGCTTATTTTACTTGTTTTTCTTTGTCTTAAAGAAAAAAAAAAGTTGTTACCAAGCAAAACCTTGAAACACCTGAGCCACCTTCTCTGAACAAGAGAGTCCTCCTCCCTCCAGGAAGCTGGAGTTCAGCCTTGCTGCGCTTGATGGGACGCAGGCTGCAGGCGTCTCGTCACGGCAGCTGAGAAGGGGTCGCTGGGTCCTCCTGCTTGTGGCGACGCCCAAGGGCCGTCGGCTCAGCGGGGATCCCGGGGTGCCGGCGAGGTCTAGCACAGAGCTGCGCCTCGCTTCATGAAAGCCTAATGAAGAGTTGGAGGGAGGAAGGGGAGCGTTTTTGGGGGGGGGAGGAGGAAGCGGAGGTGGGTTTCTGAAAGTGAGCCGGTAGACGCCCACAATCCTGCAACACAGGAGAAATGAGAAACGGCAAGCAGGACGCACTTTCAGAGAAACGCTCAGCTCTGATGCATGCATTTATTGCTACTGTAACCGGAAGGACACAGCGTGTTTATGAGTATTACTGTAATAAATAAGGTGCTGCAGCACAGGATGGAAGGATAAAACAAAGAGTGACAGAAACCGTAAAGTGAATGGAGGCACTTTTCTTTGCATGCAAAACATTCATATTGACAATTAAATAAACTTTAATGATTACATTTTTGCATTAAAAGTAAAGATCTAATACATAACTGCTGAGTTCTATATAAAAACTATGATTTAGAAAATGACTTATTCTTTTCTAAAATACAAAGACATTTACATTTGTCCCAAAAGCTGCATAGTTGTGTGTTTTTCTTCCCAGATAGAAGGAAAAAAATACTTACAAGTGTCATAATGCACCAACAATCAAACATACAGCAGTCACTAACTGATCAATATTAAAAGTAAAACTATACACAAGGTAAAACATCTACATTCATGACTAGTATGACCATAAGCTGTTCGGGAAATGCGCAAACGGGCGCATTCATTAATTCAACTTTCTTTGGTAGAGAAACGCCGGCCGATTTGAGCTCTGGAGATTAACGAACAACTTGAAAGCAAGACGAAAGGTGAGCTCCCCCTTTTTTTATTCTCAGACGGGGAGACAATCCTTCCTATGCTGGCTTTCTGCATGACGACGCCTGGCAACGGCAGCATCAGGACCGCCATGGAAAATGACCTCCTTCTTCTACAGGACCTTCTTCTTCCGAGTAGTTTTCAGCTCGCTGTACTGAACCTGCAGGAAGTCGGAACATAAATTATCTTTAGTTACGTGTTAAATGAAAAAAAAAAGCAAAAAAAAAAAAAAAAATGGTGCCAGAGACATGAGTAAATAGATTCAAAGCTGTAATGAATTCAAAGCGGTCCTCCTGAGTTCAGCTGTAACCTGAGGGGAAATATTACCAAAGCAGGAAAGTATTCATCATTTCCATGAATGCTAATTAAAAACACGAAGCTTCTTTCTTCTTGAAACTGAGTAGCACAATATATACATTTCTTACTCAGCAACGTATCAGAATAAAAGCATTCTGATGTTATTGCAAAAAAAGTAAGCAAGGTTGCTCAATGAGGAACGGCATTGCTAATGAGTGGGACGCCCATCACGGTTGTATGCGCACACAATGACACTGGGGCATCTCTTTGCGTCTGAGAGTGTCTTTCACTCAACTATGTGACCCAAGGGCGGCGAGGAAGGAGACAAACAGAGTTTAACAGCTTAGAGGGAAGGAGCAAGAGAAAAACAGAGAGCAGAGAGGATAAAAGTCATGAAAGAAAAAAATAAAATAGAAGCCTGTATGTTTCTCATGAGCAGTAAATGAATAAAAAGTGATAATATTGCTTTCATACGGCTAACCGGGACGTTGAGTCGCTCACAGCTAACTTGTGTGGCTAACAGCGCAAGCAGGGTTTACAGCAGAAGACGCCACCAGGGATGTATCGCGACCAAAACACGGGTGAAATTACACAGGTCTGCATAATTACACAGAAACAGAGCTAATTATACAGACAAGAGGGGGAAAGGAAAAGCCTGGGAGTCGTCGTGCTTGGAGGGAGAACCGGCAGCCTCTGGGATTTCAGGCTTCCTGGCTGGCTGATCCCGCCGAGCTTACCTTCTGCACATCTGAAGGAACCCTCGACAGGAAATCAAGCAGCTCATTGTTGTAGATGCAGTATGGGTTCCGCAGCTTCTTGGTGAATTTATTGATACCTAAAACAAAAAGTCACACCAGCATATCATTAGGACTAGTCTCTGGTGGCTGCACGCTTTGTTTCCACACAAACAGAAAACGCTCGGAGGAGAAGCCGTCCAACAACTGCTGCTCTCAGCGCCGCATCAACACTGTTGTTTTTTTTTTACTGGGGATGCGCTCGCTTTAGGACGGCAAGATCTCCAAAGTTTCAGACAATTAAAAAAAATATATATATATTATTCTTTTGTAACCAGAAGGACTTTTCTTGTTAGAAAACAAGCAGAGAAAGACTCAAATGGAACGTAAATAGGAAATAAAAGTGATAAGAGAATGAATTTAATTCGTCTCTGCAGTTAAAAGTGAGAATGGTCACCGAAAATACCAACAACTTTTAGAGTTTTTACAGTTTTCAGGTTATAATCACAAGCTCAAAGTATTTTCTTTGGGTCACACAACAGAATAATATATATAACAAATATAGCAGGAAGCAAATCAAAAACAAAAATCTGAGAACTGTTGCTTTCATTTGTTTTTTCACTCTGCATAACCAGGTTTCACTGCAAATACAGCTACAGATTCTTAGGCCTGGACTTTGACTGGGCCATTTTAAACCCTGCATATGTTTAGTCCTGGCTCTGGCTGTATGTCTGTCCAGTGTTAATCATAATAAGATACACTGAAAGTTGTGGTTGGAAAATGATGAAATGGGAAAAAGGTTAAGGGATATGCATACTGTAAACCGCTGGATAGACGTTCTGTAAAACGAGAGGAAAAGCCATGATAAAGATGCATCAACAAATCTGAAACTTACCCCATAACAGGACTACGTAGCGAATGGGGATGAAGTATGTGATGACTGCAGCGGTGATGAAGACCACGAGAGCCAGGCCAGACAGGAACGGCACTGACCAGTTAAACGTGCTGAAAGTTGAAGTTAAAATGATTTTTAAAATTAAAAGAACTACAGAAAATTCACAGCGGTGTTGCAATTTCTGACGGATCTGAGAACTTCTTACTTTTTAATCCTCTCTCCCAGGCAGGCGACCTCATCCAGCAGGTTCTGGACCGTGATGATGATGTCTTGGACCATGTGGATTTTATCCAGAAGCCCCTTCCTCTCTGACTCCTGTGGTAGAAAACAACACCATGCTTAAAAAAGGTCAAGAAGTAAAACTGTAATGAAAACTGAACAAAGCCTCCAAGACTTATTATGATGTTACTGACGATTAATTAACTTTAAAAAAGGTTTTGATTTGCTTTCTTTTAATTCATTTCACAATACATGTGTTAAGATTAACTCCCCAACTAAAGAGCTAACATTCAATCCAGAATTTATGGTTTCTGAAAGGGGAGATATTGCACTTTTCAGCCAATATCGAGTTATTACGGTAATTTCACAGCTGCAGAGTATGAAATTAATCCGGGGGTCACTAGTTTAATAGATGGAAAATTGCGAAAATAACTTGCTGGATATCGAAAGTTTCAGTATTTTCCATGCCTCACTTTAAATGTTGATGCAAACTGAACTGCTTCCAAAGTCTAAAATAGTGCTACAGCCTATATCATTTAAAGTAATATTTGTTGTAAATGAGGACGATTTATTTAAGCTTTGGCTTTCAGGCTGATATGTGATCCGTGTGAGTAGGTTTGAAGGTGTAGCCTCTCCAGAGCAGTGGAGGACACTGAATTAGGAAAAGAGATGAAGTATTGTTGAGAAGCCACTCCACACTCCGAGGAACGGCTTCAAAGTAAACAGAAGAGACGGGGCTCTTGGAAGATCTTTGTTCGGACCGAAACATGTCCACATCAAAAGCAACGAGACTAACAGATGGTTAAACATCTAAAGAAAGGACATGGGCCGACGCGGGAAGGACGTTCTCCAAAAACCACAAGTTAAGACAAGCGGCGCTTTGCCTCACAAAATATCCGTCAGCGCAGTGAAACGCCCGGGCCGTTTTAGGGTCGGGTTCCCAGTGGAATCCTGATGAGAACCGGCATGAATCAGAGCCACGCAGGCCATTCACAACGTCAACAATAAACCGCTGTCACTCTGAAGACATATTCCAGCGCCTAAAAGCATTTCAGCACAGTCAACACTAACTTTCAGAAAGAGCTCTATAGAGGCATGTCTAAGTGCTGTCATTAGTTCTATATTGATGGTATTATGTAGTTTGTTAAGCTCAGGGACTTTCCCAAATGCAGCAGACCTTTTCCCCGCCCCTCCATTACCATATGAATGTGTTGTGACAAGTGGAAACAGGTTGGTGAGATCTTCATTAGGCCTAAATGTCTTTTGGTTTCAAAAGGAGTACAACTGGTGGTTGGCAGGAATCAAAACGCCGCGGAAGATTTAGTGCCGAATAAAAGGCTTAGCAACAAACAGCCATAGATCAGAGAGGGAGATACTTCTGTCAACATGGGGGTGGAGGGGAGAAAATCATAATTTTTTTCTATTCATACACAAGTCGATGCTGAGCTGCTAAAAATACACCCAACTCAAAAGGTACGATACCTTTTCATCATCGTCGTCGTCATCCGCCAAATCCATGCTGTCCTGGAAGACAAAACAAACACTGGAAGGTGAGATTCAAATGATTCATAGATCAGGAAAAAAACAAAACAAAACAAAACTAACATGGTGTTGGTGTAACACTGGAAGCCTGGACTAACTCCTGCAGCTGAGCGCTGACCCTGAGATTAGCCCCCTGAAACGCTGGGCCCTGTGGGGTCACCGACCGACGGGACGCGCCGGCTAATACTCAGGTTCAGCCTCGCATACCAGAATATATTAACAACCTATGATCATGGTTTTAACATCAACGCTGCTCATAAAAACTCACTCAAGAAAAAGGAGTTGTTTAAGAAACGGTAATGCACTTTACTGTCACTTTAAACCTGTATTTGAGCTGGCAAAACCCTGAAAACAAAATATAAAGAAGATTCTTCTTGTTAAGCTATAAATTAAGTGATAGAAACATGTTTTTGTTAGCTGATTTTGATATAAAAACTATAGATATAAAAACTAAAATATTTAGCAGGTGGATATTCAATCCATTAATTGAACTGAATCAATGGATTATAGGTTAAAACTAAAACAGACATCAGAAAGTGGAGAAAAGTGGCTCTCGGCCAAAAGCTTCTAAAAAATGTTCTGAGAATATACAAATATATAAATGATCAAAATAAAATGGCTGTGATAGATTACGGCTGACTGGAAAAAAATATATTTCATTTAAAAGGATGTGAGTGATGATCCCTAAAGCAGATTAATGAATGACTTCTGCTTTTCTCAATGAATGTTTCACAATGATTTTGTTGTGATGGTGACAAATCATTCGTCTCGATCTCATTCTGATTTAACATTCTAATAATAAATAAAAATAACAATAAAGAAAAGTCAATTGAACATCTGCCAATAGCAGTGAGTAACTAGTTTTTGTTGAGAAACTTTTAAATTCATTACAGGTTACAGTTAATTAATGTTAAGATAGAAATTCAGAGCAACATTCACCAAAGTGGTGTCTACTGACAGCATACTTCCTGTTTTATGAAACATGGAGTCTGGCTGCATTAGGTGAGCTCACATCTGTCACATCTGGTGGGAAGAGGAACAGCAGCACGTATCCAGTTGGTTTTCTGTGACTTTACCACCAGATGCCATTGTTCTTTTAAAGCCAATTAAAATAATACGCCTCAGTGAAGCCAAATAATTTTTAAAAATATGTTTCCACCATAGTTTCTAGTTAAACTCTTCTAACTGAGTCACACTTAGCCTGACATTCTTACAGATATTCTATTATTTCCTATTTTTGATCAGAAAAGATTAATTCCTTAATGAGAGATGGATTATTGTTACTGTTTTGCTTTGATATGTATAGAAAAATGAAGTATATTGTGGTAAATACAAACAAAACACGTTAGCTGACAAAGTATTTACTTAATTTGTAATAATTCTTATATTTCTTGGTCAGAAAACTAAATTAAAGATACTAAGTTATTCATTGACTATTTTCTTACATGGAATATTTATAAACCCTATTTAGTTGCAAAATCGTAAACATTTATACAAGTCACAGCTAATCACAGTGAGAACATCCTTCACTGACTTGTGACTCAATAGTTTTTCCCTGCTGTCACTGGACTCGCATCAGTGAAACTAAGAGATCCAAATTCAGAAAAAAATGAAGTAAAATAAAAACACACAACCCTTTCTGAAGAGAGCACCAAGCACTTTCTTTTGGCAAGTTGACTCGCCAAAACAAAAGCTGAGCTGCAGTCCAATTACAGCAAACCAGAAGAAGGAAAAAACTGGGGACGGGGAAAGCTGAGTTAGTAAAGGCCAAGCTCTGTAAATGAGCTTCGACTATAATGTGCTGTTATATCAGCCTATTTAGTCGGATTTCTAAGCTTTTGTACTCTGTTATTTTTTTTTATTAAGACTCGGAAAGCCATATTCAAACTGTTACTATGGCAACGTATGAGCTTCTAATTACGAGCACAAAACAGGGTTTGGGTGGCCTTTTTTTTTGCACATAATGAAGAAAGAAAAAGAGAGCAGAGAAAAGAAGTAATCAAGCTCTCCCTCTTTCTCTCTCTCTCTACATATATGTACTGACTCACCACGTCTTGACTGAGTCGTCCGGAGCGAACCTGCAAGTAGTTCCAGGTGATGAGCAGAGCCAGGCAGAAGGGCAGCATGTAAAAATCCCAGTACCACACCGTGACGAGAAAAATCTGCAGGAGGAACCGAACGTTAGCGGAAGCACAGAGAAGGGAGAGGAATCTGGACGTGACACCCAGAAGCTAACGGCTGATCTGACCTCAGCCCCGACGATCATTTGGTGCTCAGTTGGACCAACTCAACCCCTCACTTGCGAGTTGATCACAGATACATAAATCTAATTGCTGTTACTCATCCTGAGCACATTGAAGGAAATTGCTTCAGAGCTGCCATGGGGAAGCTGTGTGGGAATGTCATTACCATCCATTATGCCATTCAGAGCACAGATATGAGCAATATATGAGATACACCAACACAAAGTAGAGTCCAGTGGAAGGGAAATATAGCATGGCTTTCACAATTATTTACGAATAAGAACCTAAGAGAATGTATTGAACTTCTTCTACAGTGATACTCCTAGATTCAAACAAACTGATAAATCGATTACATACAGAAACCACCTGATTGGTAAGCAAATAGCAAGATGTTTTATACCCACAGATCTATTTGTGATCTATTTGGAAGAGTGGCAAGAGCACTTAAACAAACATCTTTAGTATAGATCAGAGGACAGGCATGTGTTACAAGTGTCCTAGCCAAAGTCCAGAGTAATAAAAAAAGAAAAAAAATCTATACATTTCTAATTAAATTAAATTGAAAATTTGTGGCAAGACTTGAAAAGGTTTACACACTGCAAAAATAAAAAAGGATAAATTTTGCATATTATGGACTCTGGAAAACAGAATGCTGTTGTTTTTCTTTTAGCAAAAGCTCAGAAAACTTGCTTGATTTCCCTTCTTCCCCACAGATGAGCAACGCTTTGTGATTCAGCACATAAAATCTCCCTCAAACTCCACTGAAGTTTGTAGTGGCCAAGTGTTGCAAGGCACTGTGTGAAGCAGATAAAATCACAATGTAATCTGGACGTTATTGTTTGAGTTGAAGATCTGAATCAAACTGGAATAATCCTGCCAGAGAAGCAACCTCAGCCAAAAAGCAGCAGTGAGTTAAAATGTTTGAGTGAGGCTTACAATTATGTTTTTTTATAAAGCTAATAAAAATGTTTAAAAAAAGAGGTGAACATCTGCTAAAGACATCGCTCTCCTGGACTTAAAGCTTATCAGATCAGTCCGCTCCCGTCCACAGCCGCCAGCACCAGCATCAGCCTCAACGTGCCGAGTGCCAAGCGCACGCTCCTCCGTGTTATCACGAGCCAAAGTGGAGCCGGGGAGACGAGGTGGATGTGGTTTCACGCTGCCAGGGTTATGTTTTATTAGGAAGGACTTTGTAATGACTGAGGGTTTGGAGGGAAAAAACCAAGTCACGCTTTAGTGGAAATGTATACTCAGACCATAAAGATCGGGGTAATTGTAGCTCATTTCAACTTGAGATGCATTACACAGACTTCAGCTGTAAAAATAAATAAATAAATAAAAGGATGTGGGAATATTATGCACATCACAGGAAAAACTTTAGGAGTGAAAAAGAAAAAGGTTGGTACAGATTGGTAGAAAGAGTTCGAGATCAATGTTTGTGGAAAGAGTTTGCATGTGTCAGGAATCTTTTTCTGTACATCCACATACAGGTTGTTATACAGTCATTATTAGAGTTCACAGCCTTATTTTCCTACATGAAGAACATTCATGTTATTCAGCAGGGAAGTACAAAAGTCCTACAGCATAACTTCAAGAACTGCCTCAAAAAACTGTCAAAAATTATTTAAAAACAATGAAGAAATCTAAGATTTATTTTAGTACAATATTTTTAGGTATGTGTTTTTAAAGTGTTCTTTGTACAGTAATCATTTTAGAGAATTCTTTCTTAATTGGTCTTACGTCTCCATCATGAAGACCAAAGAATGCATCATGCAGTTTTAATACCAAATGTATCTGAACCTCTGAGTTTAAAAAAGTTACCAAAAAAAAAATCTCTTCAGCATGTTATGTTTTCTGGCATTCAGCAAATAGAAATAACGTTGGTCATTTTAACTAACTTTAAACAAGAGAGCTTTGGTCTGATTTGACCTTAGACAGCGAGGACAAAATGCATTCAGTGTATGTAAACATCTGGTTTCAACTGTGATAATTTGTTGCTGTGCACAGTTCAACCAAGTTTATGGTGTAACTACGAGAAATACCTGAAAAAAGCTGCAAAACACCTGAGAGTGATTTGATTTGGAAGTCCATTCCATCTTCCAGCAGGACAATTACACCCCCATCCTCCTGCCAGAGCTACAGTGGATTAGATAAATGTGTATTCGATGTGTTAGAATGGTCTAATCAAAGCGCAGATGTAAACCCAGTTGAGAGTCTGAGGTAAGACGAGAAAATTGATGTTTACAGAAGGCATACATCCAGTTGGACTGGGTTTGAGGACACAATTTGAGTCTATATGTGCAGAGCTGGTAGAAACACACAATAAAAGCAGCTGTAATTGTTGTGACAGGTGGTTCTGTAAAGTACAGGCGTATTAAAGTAAGCGTCAGATTTTTATTTGTAAAAACTGTGAATCGTAGTATTTTCTCTCATTTCACAATTTTGTTGCACTTTGTGATGCCCTCAGGTAAAGTGCTACATAAATCCACAGAAGTTAGTTATCATAAAGAAAAAATATGTAAAAAGGATATATAATGATATATTATATTCCACGTACTTCTCAAGACTTTGTGGCAGTTCTATCTTTACATCTCATTTCATCTACATGATCACTAGTTTTTTTAGCTAAAAAAAGCTTTGGCTTTTTAGCTCATTTTAGTTCTTAAGCTGCTGTGACCTTACAGTTTACAATGCAAAAACACAACATTTTAACAAGTATTTTTGTCTAGTTTTTAGTGCAAATGTATTAGTTGACTTGAAATGAGACTAAACTAACTTACAAGCAAGTTTAAGATGTAGGAGCTTGTTTATGTCAAAAATCCCTTAATATTGATGAAAGTTCTAGTTTCAGTCTATCATTGTCCTATGTTATGAGTGAAATAATATGCAGTATAGCACTGTAACTGTGTTACTTAAAACTTCCTAGCTGTGTATTTTTCATTGCCGGAAAGTTTTCACTCCTCTTCAACAGTTTGTCTATACGTGTTTTACAGGTTATTGCTTTTTTCCACTGCTTAAGTCATTTTAAGGACATAAAATGCTCCTGTAATTTTCACCAAAAACATTCAGCTTACAGTATTCACAGCGCGTTTTCACAGGAAATGCCTGTTTTTCTGGCTCACTATGCAACGCATAAGGAATAAAAGTATGGCGAGGCGAGATGAGCATTAGAGTTCATGTGTTTTCCGCCTCGGCTCTGCTGCACACCACTGCTAATTATTCTCAGATCCTTCAAGAACCATAGAGACTCTCTTGGTAAGCAAAAGGTGGAAAAATAGTTGGAAAACCAAATGCAGGAATTAAACACCGACAACAGTGTTTGCATAATGAGGAACACATTTAAAAAGTGACAGATTCACACTGAACACCAGCGCAGACAGGAGGCAGGGGAAACCGAGGAAGTGTCGAGGGGTTACCGTTTGGAAACAGACGGCTCGCTTCGTTTCTGATTCTCAGTAAATTATGAAAAACATAAAAAGGCAAATTGTTTTTATGAATCGTTTTTTTTAATATCATTATTTCTTTTTTTTAGCTCAGCGGTTCGGAGGAGGAGGACGGCGGCTGCCGGGGTTAAGGCGTCTTGCCGATTTACGGAGCGTTTCAGCTCCCTGTGTGACAGCCGGCAGATGGTGCAGGTGGTTCGTCAGCGCAGGCTGTCGCGTAGAGCAGAGCTTTGATTCATTATGCTTATGTGGTGGTATTACTGGGCAGCCATTTATTTCTTCTCACTGAGGCTTGACAAGGCAGTGGGCAACAGTGTGAAAACATGGCTACAGATGGTGCTGTCTTTCAAACGGAGGACGTGCGTGTTGCTGTACATCGCTCCGATTTTTTGCTCAAATAGCTGTCAGTTAAAACTGGAATGCCATGGCGGAAAGTCGGAAGTGTGGAAGAGGGAACAGTTTCTCTTCGCAGCTAAAGTGCAATGTTTTCCCATTAAATCTCGCGTTTTAATACGGCTTAGTCGTTTCACTTGCAAGAGGCTGCTGATTAAAGCCCGCGCTGACCTCTGATCCCTCCCCGTTTGATGCATTTTATGGCCATAAAAGACTAAATGCATGACTCAAATCAGATTACAGCTCCACTGCAGCTCTTGTTTTTCACAGTAAACTGAGCAAACTGTGCTACTGGCAAGCAAACCGTCTCCTCATTAGCCCTGCAGAAGGCTTCCCCCACCACCTCCCGCCCTCCAACCTCCGACTGACAGCAAAACTTTAGCGCCATCTCTGGGATGGGGAAAGTAAAAACAAAAAGACCTTTCAATGACCCTGATTGCTTGAATTGTTAATGAAAAACTTGCTCTATGCTATTTCCATCGACTGCGATGTGGGACGGAAGGCAACGACAAAATATCTGCCCACGCTCGAATTTCAAAGTTGAAACTGTATGGCCAACAAGAAAAAGAAGGAGAAGGTTGCTTTGTGTTTCTGTCTTTGCATTTATATTACACAGAACGGAGAGGTGGTCATATCTCTGTAGAGCCCTCTAATAGAGACTCCAGCTGAATAACGTGGGGTCCGAATCAAAACGGAGCGCAGAGCGGACGGAGGGGTTAATGAGTTGTCAGGGAGAAAATAGGCCATCCCGACTCCGCTGGGACACGGCTCTCTCACAGCTGAGGCTTAACTCTGCATCCAGGAGGAAACCGAAAGCCGACTGCTCCGACAAAGAGCTAGCTAGCAGGTTTTTGTTTTTTTCTTTCTTGTTTTTTCTTGCGCTGCATTGATTAAGATTCTCTCGGGGAGAGTTCAAGTAAGGGTTGGCCGGGGCTGCGGTCGTCTTGAACAGCCTCGCAGGGAAAAGAAGAGAGAGCGAAAGAAATGCAGATAGTGTTGTTGATCAGCAGCTGAAGCTCCTCACCAGGAAGGCCAGCAGGCTCTTCTGAACGCTCTCCCACTGGAAGCAGCTTTTGATGAACTGCAGACTGGACCTGATAGCCATGTAAATCACCTTCACGCGCGCCACATTCCTGGCCAGCTCCTGAAAGACATGGATAATAAAACACACAGAAGACAAATACATTAAGTTGGAGTCAATTTTTTTTAATAAAAATACATCCGTGGGTCTGGTTTTGGACTTTGTGAGACATAACTGACTTGCAATCAGCAAGAAAACATCAGAGAAACATCAAACAGGTTTTCTTGAAATAGTAAATATCTCATGACTTTTGACATAAGGCAAAATTAACATAAAAGTAACTCGTTTATGTTACATAAGATATATAAGCTTCCTTTAAGTAAATAACTCCACTTGCAGATTTTCTCACTTGTAATAAAAACAGCGTTAAGTGAAAAAAAATCTGTCAGTGGAACTGGTACTTTTTAAAATCTAGATTCAAGAACTATTTACTTATAGCAAGCATATA
>CAEGAF010154008.1:0-54236 GCA_903067075.1 Micropoecilia bifurca
ACCCACGCATGCACAGGGAGAACATGCAAACTCCATGCAGAAAGGCCGGGGCCGGGAATTGAACCCAGAACCTTCTTGTTGCAAGGCAACAGCTCTACAGCTCTACCACTGTGCAGTTTTTAATTTGGGAGCTCTGCGATTAGCTAAACTTATGTGAGAACTGGATCTTATCTACCACCAGAAAGATTTACAAAAGTCAACAATATTCACCCCAATGTCGCCAACTTAGCTACTTTGTCGCTATACAATTCTGGGAAAAATTAACAGACCACTGAAAAATGATCAGTTTCTCTGATTTTACTTTTTATAAGTATATGTTTGAGTAAATTGAACATTGTTCTTTGATTCTATGTACTACTGACAACATGTCTGAAATTCTAAGCAAAAATCTAGTATTTACTAGCAGAAAATCAAAAATGGTCAAAACAACTAAAAAGATATGGTGCTTTCAAACCTCATAAAATGCAATGAAAACATTTAGAAACAATACTAATGTTTAACTCAAACCAATATTTGGTGGAATAACCATAAGGGTTCAGTGCAGTGGTCTCTTCATTTTTTCCAGAGCTGTATTTAGCACCTTTTCGGCCAAAATAAAATCAATACTGGCCAAAATTGGAATTGATGATAGTCCAGAAACCTGCAAATCGGTGCACCCCTAATTTGAAAGCACATCCTAGTGGGCCTAAGACTCAACGTTAGGACTATATATTCCCACTGGCTGGGGAAGACTTCCCAGCCAGGCCGGAAAACCTCTGGAATCTGTTATCTCCTTTTCCTGTGATATCTACAGACTAATTTCTCCCAAATTACTACACGATTAAATGCCTATTATTAAATATTAACAACTGTATAAGTAAGCGTCATTTATCTACCCAGAACAAAACCTCCAACCTCTGTACTGCAGCTGGCAGCTGGAGGCTGACAGCCCTGTAAGACTGCTGTCTGGCTCACTTACTGCTTCCTTGGTCTCCGCTGGTGAATCATGAACAACTGCAGACTTTTTGCTTCTTTAGCTTTTTATCATGCAGCCATCAAGACGACTGGTTAGAAATAAGACAGCAGCTGGGATTTAAGATTTAAGTTGAACTCTCCGGCTGAATCTGACAA
The DNA here is from genome assembly GCA_903067075.1 of Micropoecilia bifurca. NCBI lineage: Eukaryota > Metazoa > Chordata > Actinopteri > Cyprinodontiformes > Poeciliidae > Micropoecilia > Micropoecilia bifurca. The sequence continues at coordinate 1,111 of CAEGAF010154008.1, forward strand.
CATTGTTACTTGATTAGTTGTGTAAGAGGCTGTTTCCACTCAACAAACTCATAAAAGATGCTGCAAGTGTGCATTATGGGATTGTGTGTGTTGTAACACATGACCTGCAGGATAATCTGCACTAAAGAGCAGAGCATCAAAGGTTCACTTGAAGGACTTTATGATTCCTTGGTGTTTGTGTGTAACGTGAACACCAGAGTCGTGGTAGATGACTGCTGATCACGATGCTAGGCGGTCAAGAGGTCATGGTCAGTGACTTGAAAACAGAGCAAAAATAAAGTGTGTGTGTGTTTCTGTTTTTACCTTCTTTGGTAAGACACCAGTCATTGTAGGGAACCAAATAAAAAGGTTCTCCAGACTCTTTCAACAGTTTCTTCTTGCCTTTATCACAGCTTCTTCATCACACTTCAACATCTGTGTATGCGCACATATCTCATACACACAGGATGCATTCTTGTGTGCGTGTGTGTGTGTGAGTAAACTTGTATGACCATTAGAACCATTTCTACCAACAGTTGTTGATCTTTTGTGGAACATGAGGATATTTTCCTGATGCTCTCGTTTTTCCAAGTAGAGTATGCTCAAATAAGAAGCATTATTTGTTTATTAACACTGCCTTTAAACTGTCCCCAGTTGCCATGGTTACCTGCTGTTATCTTGCTGTATTAGCTAGTATTCATCAGCTAGTATATTCATCACCGGAATGCATTTAAACTGTCACTGATTCCCACGGTGACCTGCTATTAACTAGCTAACATTCTGTCAGCGTATTATAACTGTTTATCATTATTTATGAACTGTAATAAAATATGTTATGGTACATTAGTGATACGTCTTTATGACCCATACGTGTTACATGCAAATAATAAATGACAAAAATAAAAAAGTCCCGAATATTACATGCTTGGAATATTAAAGCAATTTTGTTTACAGCAAAATTATGAGCTCTCAATTAGATGTCGAGTTCTTCTAAATAGGAAATCATATTCATAAAATCATATTCATGCACACCAGAGTAGGATTTTCTAAAACTGTATATTTCTTAAAAAACTGAACTCGTATTTCACAGTCATTTTTGACTGGAAGACATTTTGCTTTATTCTGGTTAAATTTGTCCAACCATGCGAAATAAAAATATATTCTACCTTTAGGAGTATTTTTACTCTAGTGTACTTTTTACTTTTACTTGAGTAATATGAAATAAGAAGATGATCAAGTGCTCCAAAACTGGCAGGAGATCCAGGAAACCAGACTTGCAAGCAAAATATAAAATGCTTACAAGTGAGATTGATGCACTTCATGCTCAGATCATGTCTCTTCGTGCAGAGCAAGAAAACATGAAGACACAGCTTAAACATGAAGACATGAGAGGTGAAGTGCGTTGCCTGGAAACAGCCCAACCGACTCTCAAACAGACTCCAGCGGCTCCGGATGAGCTTGACAAGGGCCCAGCTGTGCACTGAAAAGTGATCCGAAGACCTGGAGAGTCTTTCAGAGAAGTTAGACAATCTTCTGAGCCAGTACGACAGAGACTGTGAGGAGATCGAGTCCCTTAGCCAACAAAACAAGACTTTAACGTCTGAAAATGCGAGGCTAAGGGAAAGATTGACTCAACAGCAGAATGAGGAGCACCTGGTGAGCAAGAACCAGGACAGACAGGGGCCAGTTTCAACTCTCTGAAACTTCAGTAAAAGGTAGGTACAGTTTTCCAGACCATGTACGGAACAGGAACACTGAGGTACTGGATACCAGCATGGATTTTCTACTCCTTCTGGTTGTTCTGGTAAAACTGGCTGCCTTGCTGAAAGTGGTTCCAGAGAAACAGTTTGGAGATCCAGTACCTTAGCCAACAAAACATGACTTTAAAGTGTGAAAATGCTAGGCTAAGGGAAAGAACACTCCAGTTATGTCTTTAATTTCTTGATTCGAAGTTATAATCTCCTGTAGTTGAAATTTCAAGGCTTGGATTGCTTCTAGGAGGTTAGCTTCAGAAGTCTGGGAGCTAACGTTAACCTCCTCCATCTGCTCGGTTTCCACTTTGCTGCTAGCGTCCCTCTTTGCTGGCTTTTAATTCATCTTGAATTGAATCTCTAACTTGTCCCAGGGAGTTTGCACGTAAAAAAAGGGTATATTGGTCGAAGCTCAAGTAAATCAATGAAGGGTAGAAAATTCATTCAATGGATTTCGTGACTGTGTTGTAACAGTTGGATTTGTGGATTCATTTTGTTTGGTTGGGTGAACAAAATCCTGCCTAAGATCAGTAGCTGTTAGCCATCAGTAGCCCTGCTGGTGGACATTTAGTGAAACACGGAGCAGAAAACTGACGTCTCCCCACATCCATTGGGTGGCACAGAAACCAGGATCAGCAAAGCGACCTGTTTCTCTGGAACCAGGATCAGCAAAGCAACCTGTTTCCCTAGAACCAGGATTAGCAAAGCGACCCGTTTCTTGGGACCAGTTTCAGCAAGTTTTCAGAGGGATACCAGCATGGATTTAGATGAGCCATTCTGGTAACCAGTACCTCAGTGTTCCTGTTCAGTATATGGTCTTAAATACTGTACCTACCTTCTTAACAGCGTTTTGGACAGCTGAAACTGGTCTCTTGATCTCCTGGTGCTCCTCAGTCTGCTGTTGAGTCAATCCTTCCTTTAGCCTAGCATTTTCAGACTTTAAAGTCTTATTTTGCTGGCTAAGAGACTCGATCTCCTCAGTCTCTGTTGTACTGCCTCAGGATATTGCCCAACTCCTCTGAAAGACTCTGTAAGACTCTGGATCGCTTTCCAATGGAATGTTGTTTTCTATCCTTTCATGAAGAGACATGATCTGAGCTTGAAGTGCGTCGTTCTCACTTGCTAGCATGTCACAGTTAGCTTGCAAGACCGGTTGCCTGGATCTCCTGGCAGGTTTGGAGCACTCGATGATGTGTCGGAGATCTTCCACCAACTGGCGGAGTTCGTCGTTTTCCATCTCCAATTCGTCAGGGGTCGTGTCGTCAGAACTTTGGTCCATCAGCAAGCTAGCCTGATTGTGTATCCTATATTTGATGCATTGTGGGGATTATTTTCCTGGCCCATATTACATTGTGGGGACTCACTGCTCCCAAAGAAGAAATGCTGTTTTTGGGTTCGGGGTAAGGTTTAGGTCCAAGGTGTGAATTGAGTTTGGTTAGGGTTAGGGTGAATGGAAGTCAATGGAAGGTCCCCGCAAAGACAGAGACGAATGTGTGTTTGTGTGTGTTTCTGTTTTTACCTTCTTTTGGGAAGACACCAGCCATTGTGGGGAACCAAATAAAAGATTCTCCAGACTCTGAACAGTTTCTTCTTACCTTTATCACAGCTTCATCACACTCCAACATGAATGTGCGCATACATAGTTGCATATGTCTTAATACAAGGTGGATTGGCAACCACAGAGAACACGCTTTAATAAAATTTGGATTCTTTTTTAGTTGAGCACACTTAATAGTAGAGGTCTAAGTTTCTCATTTTACATGAAGAAAACCAAAAATATGAGTTAAAGCAACTTTACTGTGACTTTGCCAACATCAGGATTCAGTTTAGTGTTGTAACTCAGATATAACAGAAGACACAGGTAAAACAAATGTGCAGAAGACAAGCAATAAACATGTATTTCTACATTTTGAAGAATTTTATCTAATTGAAAATTGAATAATACGGATAGTTTATTGTGGAGCTGTGGGTTTTATCAAGAATGTTTAACTGTAGAACATATTAAGATGTCTTTGCCGATTTCTTGTTTATTTGGAGTTACGTCTGTAAAGAAAAGGAAAAACTTGGATGAGGTCAAGTGAGAAGAAAACAGGCAAGCCTCTCCAACACATAAAAGCTGATTGAATCTGCAGCAGGCATCGTGATGAAAGACGGCGTCCTGTCACCTCCTGTTCTGGACCTCTGCACTCATTTCATTATGGCACAGTGCCATGCAAGATGTTGTGCGTCTTGTGTCAAACCAGGAATACGCTGTGTGATCTACATGGCAGAGCATCTGAAAACATATGGGCAGCATGCAAAGATACGCAACCTATTCATATTTTTCAAAACCTTCTTAAAATAAAACAAAACACATTTACCATGTTTCCATGTTAAATTTTGATGTATTCCATTTGTATTTTATGTGACGGACCAAAACTAAATAGAAGGGAAACGAGTCATTTGTCATATTTTTAATTTTACATCATTACAAAAAAAATATATGGGAAAAAAAAAAATCATTTTTTCATCTTCAAAGTGTTTGTATTCCATCTGAAGTGTTCCATTTTTTCTTGCAATTGTCTTCCAATACAATTCTGCACATTTATAATCTCTTCAGTGCGCTGTCTGGGGTTTTCTCCCATTGAGCTCAATTTCTCCAGTTTTAAAATCACAGCATCTCCACAGAAATAAATGAAGCCATTCTGTCTGTAGGCAGGGATTTAAAAACGAACTAATAAGTTAACAATTTATTAAAAAATTAATCACACAAAAAAACAGATGCAGCCAAGAATGTGCGGCAGAGTCAATGGATAAGTCTGTATTAGGAAGGATGGACTCTTAGCTAGCCAAAGAGGGGGCGCGGTCCTCTCCGGCGCTCAGTCCCTTCCGTCGCCAGCTGACCGATCCCAAGCGGCACCAGCAGCAGGACCCGCTGCGGCTACAGGCGAATCTCGGTGACCATCCAGCCACTCGTGCTCCAACACACGGTCGTCCGTTCCTCGACGGCGACCAATTGGACGAATCTCCGTGGTGACCAGTCCTCCAGCCCCGCCGCCCTGCCGCTCCTACACATGTGATCTGCCCATCTCTCGCTTCTACCACACAGCTACCTCTTTATTACCGGCTTTCTGGTCTGTATGCTCCTTAACTAATAGAGAACACCTGTGTTTCACATTAAACTATTTATCCATAATTTATCACCGTCTTGACAGCCCAAACTAACATAATTTTGTTATTTGCAAAACTGTGAATGAATTCAGGCAATAAGGGACAAACTCAGATGTTATCTACCTGTAGCAGAGCCACTGCTTTGTTGTCTGGATGGGAAGATGCTGCCTGTTGTTAGCTGTGGTCAGTTGATGGCTCAATTGCAGATCGTCCGTTTGGTATAGGAGATGGAAGAGAGATGGAGTTTCACAAACTGGAAGAGGTCTGCAGTAAGAAAGTGTTGCTGATGATGGTGAAGGGAGGGAAGTGGGAAATGTTCTCCGGAAGTCCACCGTCGTCTCATTCCGTTCCTCTGTAAGGCCGCGGGTAAAAAAAACAAAGAATAAAACACTCCCTCTGATTCTCAATAGGACCTGATTGAAAAGAGACTAATTGCACGCGATACTGCTAGAGCCTCAATCAAAACAGTGTGATTCAGAGAGATAAACCACTGTCATCAGCATAAATCACATTATGCACAAGTGACCGTTCCACTGGTCAGTCATGAAGCAGTATGATTAAGGGTCAGCTTCTGACCCCAGATGGAAGTGAGGATGAGCAAACCAGAGTTTGAGAATTTCTTTCTACGCTTTTCTGATGTGACGTGTTGTTTTTCCATTAAAAATAAAATTAGAAAGAATTTCCAGCACAAAAGAGGACATCAGAAGTTGCCTCAATCCATCTGCATCTGAAATTAAAAAAGGTATGTCACGGCTTCACAGCTTTTATTTAGACCGAATATTTGCCTGGGACAAAACTACAACAACGTGTTTCGGGAAAAGAATTTTTGAATTAAATTATTTTGGGGTGGCTGAAGGATTCAGTGTCCTCGTAGCCTTTGTGAGGGTCAGAGTTTTACTTGTCAGAAGAGTAGAGGTGCACTCTCCAGAATAGCAAGCTTAATTAAAAAATTTAAAATATCTCATCAGAAAAATAGAGGTGAGTTTCCAGAATAGTATGTCAAAACATCCAGTTGCCGAGGAAAAACAGTTTGTGGCACAGTGAAAAAATGAGCTGAAACAAGTACAGAAAACACTTTTTATTTCCAATAGTGGGATACAAAGCTCAATAATAAATCAATACATGGATTTAATATCAATCAATCAATCAATCAATCAATCAATCAATCAATCATTTTATTTATAAAGCACCCTTCACACGTCAAGCAACTCAAAGTGTTGTACAAATTTAGATACCATGTGTATGAAAAGTATTCACCTCCTTGGACAATTTACAATTTTAAGAAATAATTTTAGCATTAAAAACTCAATCATTATTTTGTAGAAATCAGTTTTGAATGTTTTTTTATTATTGTTATTTTTGTTTGGTTAAAAAAATCAAATTTTTCTGATAACTGATTTGTAAAAGCAATAAAAAAGAGTGAAATAATCCAAATATCCAATATACTTTTTATAGGCTCTGTAATCCAGGAAAACAAAGACAAAATGTGTTGAAAGAAACTAAAACTGAGATTAAAGTTGATAATAATTTCCAAATACAAAATCCTGTTTCTATTTGGAAAAACTGGGTGTTTAAACATTAACTGATTTATTTGGAGGCTTTGTTACTTGTAAACTGGGTGGAAAATCCTAATTTTGTGCTTAATTTCATCATGGCAGATCAAGGTTGTATTTTTGTCATTGGACAATAAGAAAAATCCCCTGGTGTTCCTCGAGGCTTCGTGATTGGATAACTTTTATTTATAATCAGTGTGCTCCCTTTGGCACAGGATTATAGACTATTGCGCCATCTTTAACCAAAACCATGTTCATGGTACACAGCCTGTTGATTTAGTTGCCTCTTAACTTCATTCCACTACAGTCACCATGTAAGGATATTCTTAAATTCAGTGACTCAAATGACCAGAATTTCCTTCAGCAAACATAGGAGGGACAAAAATCATTTTTCCTGGTCCCAAGAAAGCAAGGTTGAAATTTGCGTTCATCTTAACATCCATGTAAAATCTATTTCACAGTCAACCAGTGATAAATGTACCAAAATGTTCGAAACATTAAAGGAATCCCCAGAAAAAAGAGAGCATTTGAAATACTAGCCAAAAATTTTTAGATTTAAAGTGAAGTGCTAAGTTTACGAAACAGGAGAGCAGATTTTCCAGAAAGTAGCAACACAATTAGCTGTATGTAGCTGTATATACTGAAATATAGGAAAAATCCAAATTCTAAATAAATCAATGAAAATATTCAAGCAAAACGTAAATGGCTAGCATTAGTCTAACACTTCACAAAACTATTTCAGGTGAAAGCGTTGTTAGCATTATCAAGCCATGAGCTAACTGGAGACTGTAGTTGTAAAGGTTGAGTCATAGATAGCTTACATCTGAACTTTGAATCCCAGTGGTAAATTAGTTCAGTGTTTATAATTTTACAACTCTGTGGTGTTTTTTAACACATTCATGGCACTGATTGTAATTAACCAGGGACAAAACTACAGACAGAGATAACTCCAGCAGAAACTGTTGGCTAAATCAGGGACTGGAAACATAATTTTTAATGGATGTTTCCTTTAATAAGACAGATTTTTAAAAATCTCCTAATGAGTGGCTTCTAACTATTACTGTAAAATGTGTATTTTACTGCATGCTTCTTTATTAAATGGCCAATTTTTAATACATTTTTAACTTGTTACGTCATTTTTAGTTACTTTGTGTAAAAATAAACATGCTTCGCCTCAAAAGAAAGTCTCTTTTCTTCAAAGATTACATTTTGTACATGCATAGAATCATTAACCAGACGTGTAGTCATGAAGGTTATTTTAGTCAGATGCTTCAAGGAGTCCGCTGAGCCCGTCATTATCTCCCTGACATATGCATGCAATAACTCTTACTTGTGAGGTATTAGCAAAGATGTCTGTTTGATTGGGGCGTGTGAATTATCCTCTTCAGGATATGTGTCTGTTTTCTTACAAAGCTTAGACGGGATTTTATTCATCCCACTCAGTGGGAGGAACACAGAACTGCTCTATCATCATAAAGGTCAAGAGTTACTGAGGCTGACGCCAAATGCTAACATGTTAACGTTTATTTATCACGCAAGATTGACAGATTGTTGACTAGCAAAAAATTCCACTTAGACATCTGGTGGGATTTTTTTTTTTTTATAAATATTTCTAAATATTCTCTAGGAAAAAAGTTTGGGATAGAAAATGTAAAAAAACCCAGAAAAGTCATCTATATCCTAATTTTTATTCCCGTCTCTTTTTTCAGTCAACAAGTTACTTTATGATTTAGTTTTTTCTGACAGGTTAAAACCTGTAGTGAGACACCTTCCGCATGTATAAAAATCTCCATCACATAGCTTGAAAAAATACAGAAAAGTTTTCTCACACATGAATGGACACAAATATGAACTTGAACATTGTTTTAAGCATGCCAAACCCATAGGGGGCAGTGTACCGCAAAGCTAAAACCTACATCAGCTTTTTTGATTGCTTCAAAACATCTAGGACTTCCTGTTAGCAATTAAACATGATGCCAGGAGCTTCATATATAGGTTGATCTACTTTTAAATAGCATATTAGAACATAAAACATTATTAAAACACAAGACAAAGTCAATTAGGAATCGTGTCAAAGCAAGTACGGGAATATATTGATGCATTATTTGTCGCACCAAGTACGGTACCGGTACAGTACAATCGCACCAAGTACTGTAATGCATTACACACACAAACAAAGACAAATATTGAGTTTTGTCAAATCCCCACTTTCATCTGGATGAAAAATCAAAACATAGAAAAATCTATTTGTTTTCCAGATATCCGGTTTATTAAAGTGTGGGTGAAATGGCCAGAGAAGTTGATGGTTCTGATGTTAAAAATGTCAAAATGTCCAATCTGTATGAATATTGTGCAAGGCAATGTAGATCAAAATGAACAAACACATGTGGAAGATATTTAGAGGCACAAAACAAAGGACAGTAATATATCAGTAGCTGATAACATAACCTGGACAAGGAGTAACTTAGGGAATATTCATATTGTAAAGATGCAGCTTCCTTGGTTATTATTGCTGTGAAAAGCCTCATCCTTTGCAGCAGCTTCACGTCAGCAGATACAGTCAGAAAAATCGTGATGTGCAAACAACCTTCAGAGCTGTCCAATCATCTAAGGTCATAGGGAAAAAAAGCCCTACTGTTGTGCGTTACAAATTTTGTCCTTCAAATTTTGTGAGGCATTTCAAACTCAATGTCAGTTTTCAAATTCATTCAGGAGCTTTGCTCTTCTTTTTGGTGTTGGTCTGTGGAAGTGAAAGGAAACTTTCACTTCTTTATCAAATGTGAAAACTTTATCAAATGTGAAAACTTTATCAAATGTGAAAACAGCATAATGTTTTCACATTTGATAAAGCTACCAAAATAACTTCAGTGGCTTTTATTAAAGGGGCAGTATTACATATTTTCCAGGCACATAAAGACATTTTATAACATAGTCAAGTAACTCAAATAACTTCAGTTCTTATAAGTCTATATATCAAAAGGGAATTAAAAGAAATTCGACAGATTGAAATCAGGTGTCTGTCTCTTTAAGAAGCTCCTGCTCTTTCTGAGACTCTGCCTTCAAGTCATCACAGCACCTCTATTAACTCTTCAATGTTTTTACCAGTGTTGCAAAATCATGCCAAAATACATTGAATATTTTGGTGGTAACATGAAAAAATATATAAAAATCAGGGTGTCCCAACATCCTTAAAAAAATTCTGTCGGTTCTGTCACTTTATTGCAAATAAGCTGTTACTTGACACAACAGTAACAGTTTTCTGTACTTGTTTCAGCTCAATGCTTACACTCATACTTTATATACTTCAAAATGGGTAAAAATAGATGAGCAGCTCTATTTTTAGAGGCTCCCCTTCCCCCCCAAAAAAGTAGAAAAACACACACACAGTAAATATTTACATAAGTCTTCTATTCATTATTAGTTTCATGCATCTACAATTAAAGCTTTAAAATGTTTTAAATTCGTTTCAAAAAATTTAAGTTGGCCTTGACATTACAGCCAGGTCTTCAATTTGATTTTAGCAGGACTATTTAATCTTGTATATTTTATTTTTTGTTGTTCTTTTTTTTCACAGCGCTTTTTTTGTCAGTCAAAAATTTGAGTCACACATCTTGTGCTTTGTGACTTAAGGCTAACGCTAACAACACATCCTTGCTAGCTATCTAGCTAGTTGGTTTTTTTGCGTCTATCTTGGGTAAATTCAAATTTATTGTCAGTTGGGCTGCTGAGGTTTGTACATTTCTGAGGAGATATAGGTTTTAAATGTTATTCTTAAAGAGTCTTAAATTCCAACCCTGTGCTATTAGTACCAGAACTCTTTACCTATGTGTAACATGTTAGTTTGGGGACCGGTAAATTCTCAACATTAGTTGCGGCAGAGAATGTTTAAAGAATGGATAAATCAGGTTACTAGTCGCGTGACTGATAGGAAACGATCACCTCAACCTGAAGATCAGATTATAGATTCATGGGACATAAAAACTCAACATGACAGTTTATGGTAACTGTAGCTGAAGGCAGACCTGAAAGTTAAAAATACACCCTTGTCACTTCCAATAGTGATTTTTTTTTCTGACATTAAATTTGCACTTCGGTATAGTTCATCCATGTATCGAGTCAAATCGTGTGTCACTCACCAGGTACAGAAAGACATGAACGCTTCATGACTCAGACATGGGGGCGGATGGATGGAGGGACCCGCGGGTCTGTGGGGTGGAGCGACCAGAAGGAGTTTATAAGAACAAGCAGAGACCCTCATTCCAGATGAAACCTAAGAGAGACACGGAGAATCTAATAATAATAATAATAATAATAAAACAACCGGTTGGTGTTTTGCGCTGCTGACCTCAGTTCGCCCCTGTATGCGTTGGAAGCAGCGGCGCTTCAGTTCCACCACCCGCCGCTGCCGCCGCTGCCGCTGCCGCCGCTTTGGCCGCTGACCATGGAGGGAGCGAAGTTGGCGGCGGTGCTGCTGCTGGTCGTGCTGCTGCAGACGGTCAGCGCGCTGGACGCTCTGCTGTCCGCGGAGGACGAGGACGGACAAATGTGGACGGTGGACAACTGGGAGGTGAGACAGAATATGGCGAGTTTCTGGACTTTGGTCCGAGTTTCGGCTCACATTAAGAACATAAACGGCGCTGCAGGGACCCGCGAGCGGCTTTAGGGGAAACGGGGGAAAAAAATAAAATTAAAATAAAACAATTCTATATTGGTTTAAGTTTGACCTCTATCTTAAAAAAAATTCTGAAAAATTTTAGTTCACTATTTGAAAAGAAAAACCCAACACCTCTGATTTGGCTTTGACGTTTACTACTTTGATTTTAAACATGAAAAAATATGCCAAAATGAAAAGTATTGACGTATATTTTGAAACCAAATACAGTTCAAATATTGTGCTTAGTTTTTAGCACAATATTTTGGGGAAAAAAATCATATTATTTGGTTTTGATGTAAACACAAATTTTAAAGTGTCAAGGTGAAAAGTATTGTCATACATTTTAAAGTCAATACATTATATTAATAGTACCAGCGCTGTGTGTCTTCAGCAGTGACGTTATTCAGCATATAACAAAATCTCAGAAGACAAATATAATTTTTCCTCATCTCACTAACAGGATTCCATCAGCTTTATCCAAATGTCTTTGTCAAAATGCAGCCTATGGTCCAGCTTAACAACAGCTGATACCAGAAGTTGTTTTAACTTTAATGATGATAAATTGTGCTTCGTTTAAAAAAAATTGTTTTTAAAATTCATAAAGTTGAGAGGTTGTTGTTGAGTCAAAAATAAACTGCTAGATGTGAACTGGAAAATCAACATTTTATCTTCGTTGGATTTGGGTGGAATTTATTCAGTATATCTGAGTAGAAGTGATGTAAATTTAACTGAAAAAGATCAGTTCAATTCCAGCAAATTATCAAAACCATTTTACTGGTCTATTATATAAAACGAGTAAAATGTAAAAATAGTAATAATAATAATAGTTTTTGTTTTTACCAAAGCGGCATCTGAACCACTCAACAGCTAAGGTTCCTTGGCAACGACGTCCTAACGCCTCAGGGTTAAAGCAACTTTAGGTCAGATTGAAATTGTTAAAATAGATAAAAACTTCAATCCTTGACGTTTTATCTAATTTGAATTGTTCAGAATTGTTCTGAGCCATACGACACTTTTTAAATTTTACTGGACTCCAATCGTCATATAACACAGAAAAAAAACAAAAAAACATCGGCTGACATTAGGTTGAAAATAAAAATGAATAATATAAAAATAATATTAATATCTAGAGTTGAACATTTTCAGATGTTCTTTTTACAGTGCGGGAGCAGGTAACAATAAAACCAACAGATCAGTTTGCTTTAGACAGTTAGGAAGACGTTTCCCCTGTTTAGAGGATTTATGACTGTCTTGTGTCTCAGGGTTTCCCAGTGGAGACAGGATTAACCATCCGGCTGGCAGATCTCATCAAGAGGTCCAAAGCACAGCAGTTCCACGGCCTGATGGGAAGAAGTCCAGGTAAAACTATCAATCAAGATTATAAATGTAATACATTAAAAATCAACACCTGAGCTCTTTTTAAAAAAAAAAATTATACCTCTTTCATATTTTATTTCAGGTGCGTTGGCAAGACTGGGGAGAAAACGTGAGTTTAATCACATCTTAGTTGTCTTGTTGTCTTCGAAATGAACGTTTTCCCTTCACCCTTTTCTTTTTGTCATATTTCTTTTTAACCAGGAAATAATAACAACAAAGGTGAGATGTTTGTTGGACTCATGGGCAGGAGAAGTTTAGGACAAGGTAACATCACCTCACTGTGTCAGGAGTAAAAAATCTTTCTTCAGGGTTGAGTAAAAAATATAATCGCTTTGCTTTTCCCCCCCAGACAGTGACGAAGAGTGGAAACCTAACTCTTTCTGAAGATAACTAAAAAGAGATGAACTCATAAAGAAAGCTTCACTCTTAATGACGTTTTCTACTCAGTACCTCTGCAGATCCACAAGACACGGTGATGCACACCTGCAGCAGTAAACGTGAATAAATGCAAGATTCTGCAAATTCATGTCATTCAGATCTTTGCCATAAATTTGTCATCTGCTGTATGTTGTTGATGTTTTATTGATACACATGTAAGTACCGTCAGTGGATTTATTCAGTAATACTTCTAAACACCTGACATATCTGCCGTCTATATGTGATTTCCCACATTATGAGCAATGCTATTGAAGTGAACAGTTGCAACACAGTGGTATTTATTTATTTATTTATTTTACATTTTGATTTGTTTAAGCAAATTTGCCATTTGGTATTGAAAACAGAATTCCAATTGTTTCATAACAGTTAAATACATCATATTGTTGCATATTAATTAATAAAACTTGGTTTTAGTCACACGGTCTCTTGTTCAATCTCTTCGATTACATATGGTGGAAAATGTCGAGGCTCAGGCTGCAGAAATATTTGACCCAACAGTTGTTAGCAAACATATTAGTACCACAAGAACTGTTTCACATCTTGTCAGATAAAGGTTTGTTCAATTTAATGTGATAGACCAACACATATCTCTGCAAAGGGAGGAAAACGATACACCAATAAAGTAATGAATCATCTTTGGGTTGGATCCCAACCAACGTCTGTTGGGCAGCAGGTGGTTTACACCCACAACAGGTTACCAAAAAATATGCTTTTAATGTTTAACCAGTAAAAAAAATGATTAGTGTGGTGAGCATATTTATTGATCACCAATGACTCAATAATGTCAGCCAACCTTTCATTGGAAGGTTTTTGGGGGTTTGTGCCTTGAGGAGGCTAGCATTTCTAGGCAGTCGACATTTTTACAGGTTCTTTTTTGTGAAGTAGCTCCAGGTTATATAGATGTGCTGTAAAACATTAGCGAACATAAATGTTCAAGTTTTGCCACTGATACTAATTTGGATTTTAGTCTGAACTTTGCATCATCCTAAGTTGTGATGTATGCGATCTAAACCATTTCCATTCCAGTTCTGGCTCTAGTTTATATTAGGGCTGCCGTCTTACAGGAATGTGAGCCTCTGAAGACTTGAGACGCACATAACCAAGTATACCTTAATGTGAATTAGTCCACAGTGGAGACTCTCTTAACACTGGATCCATTCTTGGATTGGCTGCTTTGTAGACACCAGTCAAGTTCCATTGTACCGAGGCATTTTCTCTCCCCAACATTTTTGCTTTCTTTTGTGGTTTCGGAAACTGACGGGACAACGCCGCCCTGCTCACCGTCCCCCGTTGTCCAAACGTGACATCTGCTGCACTCTTCCTGAGCATCACGCTAAGACTGCAGGAGAGCTTTAAGAGAAAAAAAATCCACGAGCAGGAAAATTTTCCAAGAATAATTTAGTTACCTTCCAAAGAAAAAATCCTTGAATGTGTAAACAGACAAACACTGAGCAGGCAAAGGCACTGTTGTGCTCATTTGAATTTGTCTTGCATTCTAAACGATAAAATTAATCACAAATTCAAGGACATTTTTTTAGTTTCCAGGTATTTCTGAAATGACAAAAAAAATTGCACCAAAGTTCATTGAAATATAAATGGTGAAAATAAAAGGTCTTAGTTTTATTTGCATGGCTTTGACTTATTTCTTGTAAATTCAACCTGACTTAAAGTTTTTATCAATCTTAGTATTAACCTTCTTTAGTGTGATCCTGTCGCAAAGTGAAATAGACCAACACACAAACACATCAGACCATCTGTTTCAATGATTGCATTTATTAGGTGGAAGGGGGCGAAGCAAGTGCAAAAGCACAACTGAGCTACATACCGATGCCACTTTTCGCTACTTTTCTCTGTTGCTGCTTTGTGAGTGGTTTATTAGGTAGTAGCAATATACAACAGCTTGCTGCTGATTGATGGAAGCTGATGGAAAGTTTACTTGGTGACATATATATATATATATATTTCTATTTATATTTAGGAAGGTGAAGACCTGTAACAGGTTTGGAAGCTGTCTATCTATAGCTGCCATTGGCACAAAAGCCAAAACAAACAAAAAAAGGTAAAAATAATACAGAAACAATAATTGGATAAAAAAAATAATACAAAAGAAACAAAATGTATATGGTGACCTCAAGGCATACAAAAGACACGATGTGAGAATATCTCACCATAGTTAAAATGGACTGACACGCTCAACACAGACTATTTCTGACTAAATAATATGTGGAGTGGATAGAGCCCCTTATTTCAAGTTTATTTTATCATCAAATGAGAATTTCATGTTGTAAAATAAAATAAGAGGTAACACTTTATTTGAATCATAAACACAACATAACACCTGTCATGAACATGAATGTTTATGATGTCATGAAGTGTCGTTCGGTAAATAATTACTTTTAATGCAAAGTAGCATTAAAAGTCCATTAAATGTGTCAGTCTTGCATTGAAAGTGTCATTATTTGCCGAATGACACTTCATGACAACAGATGTAAACATTCCTGGAGTGTCTTCATGTTCATGACAGATGTTATGTCAGTCTTATAGACACCATTCAAATAAAGCCTTACCAAATAGAACGTATTCCTTTGTGTTAGAAACAAGGTAACCATTCTCCCAAGTTTAAGAAACAGGAAATAGGTTCAAGCTATGCTTTGTTGTAAAAGACGAGCGCTCAACACCAGAAGATTCATAGTCAAGTATGAAACAGTCATTTAAAGAGTTTCCTTAGATAGACTTTTGTTCTTTGACAACTTTAAACCAATGGAGTGCGCTTTGCCTTTAACAGTTGGCACAAAAAATAATCCTTACTTAGAATTTAAGTAAAAACATATTAAGATTGGCCTGCTAGCCATGTTTCTACAGATGCATGAACAGAGGAAACAAAGAAACAGTGAGAACATCTTCAACTTCACATATTTTACAGAAAGAATATATTACATCACACTAGACAAAATGTACAAATAAACCACAGACTGGCAGAGACATAAGAAATGTCAGCGACTAAGGGTTTAAAGTTACAAAACAAAACCTCAAATGGGGGAAAAAAATGCATGTTTTGTGATCAAATGATGTTGAGACTTCAATTTCATCACAAGCCACTTTCTTGTTGCTTACAAAACTAAAAGCTAAGATAGCATGCTCTTGTAAGCCAAGTACACAGCTAAGCTAAGCTAGCAGTATAAAGCAGGCTAAATACAAATTTAGGTCATTCACTACTCAGATTGCTGAGGTAAATAAAAGCTAAGTGAATGCAGCAGTCATTCAGCTTAGCTAAGTGCTAACCCTGTGCTAAGTAACCACTCAGTTTGCTTAACTAAAGACAAAGCTAAGATAGCAGTTGGTTAGCTTCGCTGTGTACAAAGCTATGCTAGGCAACCACTCAGACTGCTTAGATAAATACAAAACAAAGCAAAGATGACAGTTAGCTTAGTTAAGTACAAAGCTACGCTAAGCTACCTTTCAAATTGCTTAGCAACCACTCAGATTCAGGCACAAAGCTAAGACAGCAGTGAGTTAGCTTAGATACGTTAAAAAAAACTATGCTAAGCTACCACACAAAATTAAGCTAGGACATCAATCAGTAAGCTTAGCTAAGTCCAGACCTATGCTAAACAACCACTCAGGTTGTGTAGCTGAACACAAAACATAGCTAAGATGAGAGTCACTTAGCTTGGCTAAGTACAAAGCTATGCTAAGCTACCATTCAGATAGCTTAGCTAAACTAAGTACAGTATGTGTACAGTATGTGTGGTTGTTGAGCTGTGCTCAACAACCACACAGACTGCTTAGATAAATACAGTCTGTGTGGTTGTTGAGCTGTGCTCAACAACCACACATACTGTGAGCTAAATACAAATCTATGCTATAGTGGTTTTGTTTAGCCAAGTAAGAAGCTATGTAAGGATAGTTGTAAAGGAAAAAAAAGTGCAAACCAAAGCTAGCAGCTGGGTAGCTAAGTACAAAACTAAGCTGAACTACTCAGTTTGCTCAGCTTATTTCAAAGACTAAAAGAAAAATAAACTAGAAGATTGACTTTGTTCTAGGACCCACGTGAGTCCCATAAATATGTTCTACATTTGGTTTATTTTAAACTGTTCAATTACAGGAGCAGAAGAAGCAACAACCTGGCTAGCTAACGGCTCATAGTCTTTGTGCTAATCTAACAAAAACGGTAGTAGGCTTTAGCTTATTTATCTTACAGCATATTCTCAAAAATAATAAACTGTGCATTTAACAGATTTTGACTAATCACATAAATAGAATTAGATTAATTACCAATACAAATATTAATAAAACAAAACCCCTTTCGGCCTGTCAGTGTGGGCTGCTAATCAAGCTCATTTATACCCTATTCATCCTTGTCTTTATTTTTTTTGCTGTAACAAGTGGTGACAATGTGCAAAGTGACACATCTTGACTCAATCTTGTCACTTCCATTTCAGGCAATAAGCCTCTGAAATGTAAAAAAAAAAGAAAAGAAAAGAAAAATCTGTCACTGTTTGGTGGGTTGGATGACCTGAAATCCTCCTTCTTTAAACAACCTTTCAACATTCAGCTCTACATATTGGTCTCACATAAATATATTTACAAGAAAGCCAGTCCAGCTAAATAAAACATCCCTTTACGCTCTACAGTTAAGAATATAAATACTCCCAAGAGAAAAATGTAAATAATAGCATTAATCCAATTAAAAGAAGGGAAACGCCGAGTGAGTTAAACCACTAGAAAAAAATAAAAAAATAAAATTGTCAACACATGGTAAAAAGGAAAACACAGAACAGTTGCTTGAACTGTTAAACAGTAGTAAAACCTCAGAGGTAGAAAAAGTATAAAACTGAAATGAGAACTTTTAAAAACAAAAGGATACAGAGCCTCGGACACCGCAAACATCACGAGTGATACGAAAACGAGTAAAAACAGGCAAGAGGTGATCGATCCCACATCCAGGTGACCATCTGTCCGACAGCAGAGGGCCGTCTGGACATGGCCAGTGGCAGCTATAGCTTCCTGGCAAACTGACCGCTGAGACAGACTGAATGTAAGACACAAGACACGTTCAGGTTATTTACTTTGGGTTCAAACAGACATTTTTGATTCCATTTCTTCGACGTTACCAGATGAAGGGTTTACACAATCACCGCAGGTACTAAAATATTTCCAAATCAATTTTTCTTTTTTGATTTAAAATGTTGACTTCAGATGCAGATTGGTAACAAGTGCTGGTTCACTCCACTCACTTGTACACAGAAATTAGAACAAAAGCAAATTGATTGGAAACAATGTGTAAACGAGTTCCTCTAGATATTCGAAAGACAAATAGTAATAATTTGAGCTCTAAACAGGTTTTTAAAAAGTCCACTTGTTCAGAGCTCTTATTTTAACAAACTGTATATTTTCAGGGTGTGTCTTTAACTCCCAGCCAGGCCAGCTGGTTTGCGTCAGCCAGGACGTGTCGGCATAGGTCAACGTGTTGCTGACCTGTGTTGCCTCTCCACAGCGGAACGAGGTCCGGCTCCAGTTCGATGGCGCCTGCCACAGATTGGATTAGCAGGCGCGTCTGGTGCCCGTTACTAATTGAGTGAGGAGGCACTTTTCAGAAAACACATGGGCTCACTGACACCTAAGACCAAACTACACAATGATTTAGACATCCTGCATGCAAAGGCTTTATAGTTCCTTGCAAAAAGTATTCATACTCCTTAATTTATTTTTTGGTCATTTGGGAAGGTTTTCCTTCAGCAGATGGGAAAGCTGGTAAAGAGTTGGAAGATGGGTGGAGCTAAAGACATGGAAATCTAGGAGGAAAACCAGTTACAAGCTGTAAAAAGTTCAAGACTGAGGAGGTTTTATGCAAAGTCCGTCAACGTCAGTGGGTGTGAATACTTTTGCAAGACGCCGTCGGTCCAAATCTAAAGAAAAGAAAATTCTTACGCGTTTAACTCTGCTCCCAACCTAAAATTCATAAAAAGTGTAAAACTTTATCTACCCTGTACTGTTGGAGGTCAAGTTTGTCTTTGCATAAATTAGTTAATTTATAGGAACGCCAGAAGAGTTCTTCACGTATACAGCAAATATCACAATTTATATATCTTCATATAACCATTTTAGTTGTCAAAATTTCTCATGAACTAGCCAATAAATTTAATGATCTAGTTCAAGTATAACTTTTTTTCTCTTCATATCATCAGTCCAAACCCTATTAAAATCCAGGTCCAACTTTGTCCACATTTTCCTTTTAATGCAAAGTATTTTAGCATGTGAACCGCAGGAATTATAATAATAAAAACCCTTAAAATTTGCACAGTGATATATTTGTTTCACTTAAGTCAACACGTAAACTGTTTGAACCCAAAGAAATGGTGAACGGTAGTCAGATGTGACTGAACTGCAGTTGTGAGGACGCCAGTGGACGAAGGAGGAGGAAGAAGGAAGCTCCTTTACGTCCCTTTAGGCGGCGTCCATTTTAAGGCCGTGGGGTCAATGGTCTTCCCATTACCGCGTTTGGTCTCCTTCGCCTTCCAGTCGTCAATGAGGTCCTTCAGAGAGAAAGGAAAAAAAGACAGTTAGTTACTGACTAGATGGGAAAAAAGAACTGTAAACCAAAAACAACAGTCCGAGTTCTTCACCTGTCTCTTTAAAACCAGGTGCTTTCCTTTCCAGTATTTGAGCATTTGAAGGGACTGCAGTGTGCTGACGATGTCCACCGGATTCACTGCTGTCTCCTGGCTGATCTCTAAAACAGAAAAAGAGAAATGAAAAGAGTTTAGGGTGGTGGGGTCAGCAGCGCCGGCCGAATCCACCGTCCTCAATGGTTCAAATGCTGTAGGTTCGACTGATTGGTACCAATATGGCTGGTATCTAAATGATCAAATTAAAATAATATATTTTAATCTGACCAAATAATTGCGCAAGTTAGAGTTACAAAAATGAATTTGCTTAATGGAAATATGGCAATTTTGTAAAAAGAAGAAGGTTTTTTGATGGGTTTTTTCTTCACCATCAAAATGATCGTATTTTGCAAAACTCACATCACATAAGTCAAGTGATCAACAGTTTGATGTTACTACTGACAGAAACGACAAAGAAGATGACAGGAAGTGGTAGGAGAATAATGGGCAGCATGTTTTTCTTTTAACAAACAATCTTATCCATGTGCAATTTTATTTCCATTTTTTAAAAATAAAAACACCGCAATTGCAAATTTGTATTTTTTTGACTTTGCGGAATATTGACAAAGTTTTGCACAAATTTGAAATGGAAACGCAGCTAATGAGAGACAGTAGAGATCTTGCTAAATATTTTAGCTCTAGAATGTGACTTCAGGGCTTTTTCCCTTAAAGAATATCGACTTTAAAGGCTTTCAAATACACCAATTATACTGTTAGTACTATTAATGATGGATCAAATTAGCTAAATATGTATTCCATTCATGAAACATTTTAATTTCATCTTCTCAAAGTCAAGGCAAGTTTATTTCTATAGCATATTTCAGCAACCAGGCAGCTCAAAGTGTTTAGAAGATAAAAAATAATACAGTGACTAATTTATGAAACAAGATTTTGTCAAATGAGGACATCAAAATCATCAATCTCATGTACTTTGACTATATTTATCAATGTTCCAGTTATTATGATTCAAATGCAGCTTTAAATCAAACGATTTTTAGCCTTCATTTAAAGGAAGTGTTTCAGCAGTTTTGCAGTTTTCTGGAAGTTTGTTTCAGATGAGTGGAACATAGAAACTGAATGCTGTTTCTCCACAGCAACTTTTCAGACAAAAAAAAATTGGTGCTGCCAAAAATCTGGTTTATAAACACTGGTGATTGACCAGAAAACTACAATCAGTGAACTCCTAGTTTTCAATAGAATCCATGGCATGAAAAATTCTGCAGAATTTTCCTTGAAAATCTGTTCAGTCTCTCTGTATAAGCACATTCAAGCACATCAGAACTACCTCTAATTGTTGTATGACCTTTGCTGCCTGTTGGCCAGTACTCTCTTGAAAAAGAGGTTTTTAATCTCAATGGGACTTTCCTGATTAAATAAAGGTAAAATAATAATAACAGAAAAACATTCCGACCTTTGATGGAGATCTCCTTTCCCTGAAAACTATTGAGGTACCGCAGCAGAACATCTTTCCAGTAACTTCTGTAGCTGATCAGACCCAGGTCAGACAGGGGGCGCTCAGGTGAGCCCACCTTTTCCTCCACCTTGGACAACAGGTAGCCTGTTTGTTGTTTTTGGACAGGAGAGAAAGTTGTTTGTAATTTAATTCTCTGCGCATTTCTTAGTGCAGACCAGAAAAGACGTGCAACAGTTTTGCTGAACCTTTTCTGAGAGGGAACCTCCTAAATCAGGCGACATTTATCAGTGAATGAGAGCAGCGTTTGTACTCACTGAAGTCAATGAGCATCTTTCCGTAGCCTTGCCTCATGTACTGCGGCATGGTGAGGATGCAGGACACGTTGTAGTTCAAGAACGAGTTCTTCTCCTGTGGAAGGAGAGGAAACTGCAGTGACAGAGCAGGATGGTAAATGGACTGAACTTATGTAGCGCTTATCCAATCAAATAAGCGCTTTACACTAGAGTCACATTCACCCATTCGCTCTCACCAACGCTCACACATTTATACACCAGTTTGGGGTTGGGTGCCTTGGCACGTCGACACTTGGCAGGAGGAAGCTGGAATCGAACCTGCAACCTTCCGATTGCAGGACAACGACTCTACCCACAGAGACACAGTCGCCCCAGGATGGGGCCCCTGGGCTGGGGCCCCTGGGCTGGAAACCGTGTTAACTGGGTATGAAATGACACTAGGCAGTAGCTCCATGTTGCTCCCTCAACAAAATTACTATAACGTCATAATTTTCAAATACTTGTGTATTGCTTATATTCATAAAAATCTGAAATTAAAAGTAAGTCTACAAAATACGCATTCATAAAAAAAAAAAAAAAAAAATTTAATTTGCGGATGCTCTGTCTGACAGTATGAACCAAGGCGGGACAGGAAATATTGCTTAAAAATTTTATCTTAGATTTTTTAACCCAAGATTAAATTTCCAATTTTAATCCATTTTCCCCTTTTTGTTCTATAAAAAAGAAGAAATACAAATGACAGAAAATCTAAAAATAAAAACCCTAGCTTTTATTTCAATCCTTCTCTCTTTGAGTTGACCTGAATTCAAAGTCAAAATAAATAGAACCTGTAGAAAAGGCTTGTCAAACAATATGGTAGTTCTTAGATGGAATAACATCACTATGGAAACCCCAGGCAGTCCATTGGTGAAAAAAACAACTAGATTGTCCAAAAATCTAAATTTGACAAATCGATAAAAATCGATGAACTCCTCCAACTTCCTGGTGCTTTAAAAACATAGATCTAGATAATTACCAGGGAATGTTTGGTGTTGCATTCACAGTCTAACATCAAGCAGCCCAGTTTCCACAAAGTGAGAAAGCAGTTGGCTTCTGAAGACGTTACCTTGGAGAAATATCCGACTAGGTGACATCCTGTGTTGTCGGCTTCCGTCATGACGTAGAAGAGGAACGGCTCCACGTCGTAGTACAGCGTCTTGTGGTCCAGGAAGAGTTTTGCTAGCAGACACAAGTTCTGACAGTAAATCTGTGAGTGGAGAGAAGACAACGGGTTGATGAAAGCGATTCGTTCTGCCTGACAGCGGTTAGTGATTACAGATGTAAAGCTTTGCCTTGTTCTTCTTTCCGTCCACCTCAAAGACAGAGATGTTCCCCTTTCTGTAGATCTCGTCGCCTGGTGGATGCTTCCACACGCACTTGGCCTTGGGCAGCAAAAACAACTTCAGGTTAACATTTTTTTTTTTCAAAGCCAAAATTTGAACTCAAACATGGAGCAGTAGGGCTGCCCTACCATGTGCCTGCGCAGAATGGTCTGGCTCTTCATATACTTGAGGCAGAATTCGCACATGAAGAGCCTCCCCAGGCGGGCGTACTCCTCGGGGTACGGCGAGTGGTACCAGGTGTCCAGCTCGAAGCGGCCGAACACGATGGTCTTGATCATGTTGCTGCCCTCTGACACCTGGCCGGCCAGACGGAGCTTCTCCTGCGCAGCCGGGTCAGGACAGACGGGCGGGCGAGGAAACGGGACAGGAGGCGGCGGGGAGGAAAGGCGGGAACAAAGATTCAATTATTGAAGGGAAGACAAAGGAACCGCCTTAGTGGAGGGAACCGGCCAAGAAAATTAAAGGTGCAGGAAGAAAAAGTCGGATGGGGAAGTAAAGCTATAAGCTTCGCTTGGATAGATGAAAGTCATCTGGACTGGAAAAAAATAATAATAAAAAAATCTCATCAAGTATTTTGTCTAGTTTCTAGTGAACATTCTTGAATATCATTGCCACTAAATGCATCTTGTACTACCATGTACATCCCAATGGTTTTATAACTTTTATTATTATTATATATATATGCATACGTTGTTTGTTGCTGTGGTTTCTCGATTTTCTTTTCTGTCTTTCTGCAGGTTTAGAGACAGACGTCAAGAGTCTTGACTTGTGTTCCCTCTGTGCTTCTTTCTCTACTCTTTACTCTTGTCCATTCAAACCTTTTCACCATTTTTCTCCGTTTCTTTTCTCTCTGTGTCCATTAAATCTGGAATAAACCCAAAGAAATTTCAAATAAAGTTTCTTCCATATGTCAAGGGGAGCATCATGGCAAAAGCAGTAATTCTGCGCTTGTGAAAGTAAATCTGATGGGCCTCAACTTGACACACTGCCAGACAGGACATGTTTAAAAACATGTATTAAAAATTACAAGCTTCATTTAGGCCTCTCACAATAAATGTTGCTGGACCATAAGCTGTCCCTGTTATTATTGAGATAATCTGTAATATTGTTGTTTTGTTTTGTTCTTTACATATTTGTTATGCATAATAATGCAAGTTTGCTCTCTCAAAAAACAGTAACTTTAAATTTTGCATAGAACACTTTGAACTGGAACTGGAAGATTTTTTTAATATCCAAATGAAAACACGACAACCAAAAAGCAATAAATAAAATGGAAATAAAAACCACGCACAACTGAAACCGTAAATAAAATGGGTTATGATGTTTCTGTAAACAAAATTGCCTGTCAAGGAACATTAATCATCAGAATGGAAATGATCAAGTTCATTTTAATTCATCATGTTATTAATTGGTTAATTACTTACTGTAACAGGCACAAGTCTGCAAAACGTCTTTCCAATGTTATAAATGAAAAAAACAAATCTGTTAGTAGAACTAGACTTTAAATCGAACATATTTCTTGCAGACAAATTCCTTGCCAGTTAGTTTAGTGCTATTTGATTTGAAGTGTACGAAGATATTTGCACGAGAAACTAGGCAAGAAATACTCGGGTAAGATTTTGTGTTTTTGAAGTGAATTTACTGGGTTATCACTGTATTTCATTATCAGCTAACATCTGAAGTTTCGGAAATGAACATGGAATGACATGAAGTGATCGTCCAAACTACCAAATCTATCTGAGACTCCTGCTGTGGCTGCAGAGGAAGGTTTTCAGACTGAAAAAGAGAAGAAGAGAAGTAAGGTAGGAAAAAGGGAGAAGCCGGGGAGGTTAACAACAAAAACAACCAAAAAAAACGGAAGGAAGGAAAAGTGGAAGGGTGGGAGGTGATGATGAGTTTTCTCTCTTACAAGGTCCTCCGAGGCACGTGCCTGGGCTTTCCTGAACAGCTCGAGGTCGTAGTCGCTGGTGATGTTCTCCAGCAGCGGCTCCCGGCTCATCCCGTGGCTCAGTCGGTGTTCCTGGGAGCAAGTGGGGGAAAATAACGGGAAAAGTGGGATTTTTAGAACGTGGAGAAGATTCGGTCTGACGTCTCTTCTCTGCTTACTGTATATTTCTCCTTCTGCTCCTTATTGAGGCCAGAGTTCCTCTTCCGCCTCAGCTCTGTCACCTTGTCTTTGTAGCGCTGCTGTCCCTCTGTGGGGGCCTGGAACAAACACAGTTGGTATGAATAAAAAGCTGATTTGGGCCTTCGCAGATGAAGATGACGGGCTGACTAGAGGTACCATGTAAAAAGAAAGGTTGCTTGAATTCACACCTTCACACCTGTCAAAATGTTAGCTAGCTGCGGAGTATGTTTTCATAAACTGATTACTTATAGCTTATTCATTGTTTCTACCAGTTACTTAAAATTATACCACAATAGGTATTCTGGTAGTATGACTTTATTCTCATACAACTGCAACTTTATTCTAGTAATATTACAACTTTATTCTCGTGCTACGACTTTATTTTCATATTATAATGACTTTGTTCTCATAATATTACTCCTGTTCTGGTTTTACTACGACTTTATACTTGTATAACTATGATTGGATGCTCAGTGACTTCTGACAGTGCAAGGCAGAGCTCTGAATTCAGGAAATGTTCATGTTGTATCTCAGAAACTCTCACCTAGAAGTACCAATAAAATGCAGCATAAGTAAAAAAAATTAAAATATCAGAATTGTAATTTTCTGAGCCACTGAGATGCAGAGATGCGGTACAATTTTAACTTTTGACTAATTGATTGTTACATCACTAACAGACAATTACTGGTACCAAAGTATGCCAAGGTTTTAAGAAGTCATAGTTTTAAAACAGCAAAAATCTTAATCGTTTATGTTTAAATATAGACAGCTGCAGCGTGACAGATAAAGGAGCAACATCCATCACTCCAGGTTTCAACACCACACATGGCAAGCTGTTTTAAACAAATCAATTCAAAAAAAATAAAACTACTAAAAATGCAATAATTTTACAGAAGGTCACAGCATAAGAATAGAAAAAGACTTCAAATTAAATAAAAAGAACTAGTGTTTGTTTTCTCTTTGTTTATTCCAATCTCATAATCTCCTTTCAGACTTTTAGAACGACCTGCCTCATCAAATCAAGTAAACAGGTGCATCAGAGGTGGATTTTACCGAGAACCAAGTGACAGTAACCCGTCATCGCTCTGACCCTGACGACCAGCGGCGCGATCTCAGCTGTTCCTACCTCTAAAGCAACACACGAGTCAGGAGGGACACAAACCTGTGTGTGTGTTTGCTTTCCAGCACATTACCTGGTGCCTGGTGGAGTGTCTGTTCTCATCCTGCCGGTGCGACAGCGCCTTTTCTTCGGACTGCTTGTCGCGTGTCGTTGTCTTGCCCTGTCAAACAAATCAACACTGTCTGGAGCCCCGTAGCAAAAACACAACAGCAGCCTCCTCCATGTTTCTACAGCATGACAATTTCTATTTGCTTCTCTTGCTTTTTTCACATTCATTCACCGGACACTTAGTGTGATGGCAGACCAGAGGACCAGTTCAACCATTAACATGTGTCCTCAGTAACGAGTGGAATGGTTGTCAGATTTATGTTTTATGTCAGATTTATGCTTGTGGATCGCAAACATTAATCCACAAACAATGTAATGTAGAAGTTTGTGGTTGTATCATAAAAGGTTGAAAAGTTCTAGGGTGTGAAAACTTTTGCAAGGCAACGTCTGCAGACATGTGTGAATGTATGGCTTTGGGTCCTTTACGGCCATTCCAGCTTTGTGTGACTATTTTGTCATAGTTCTACAAAATTTATCTGAAATCCTTGCAGATGTTTTATTGTGTGTGTGTGTGTGTGTGTGTGTGTGTGCTGTCTACTTGTATATCTCTATATAGGGGACCACATCCACCGTTTTTACCCACAGGAGGTCTTCCTTGATAAATGAGAACTTTATCCTGATTGTAGTCTACTAGTTAGTTTTAGAGGTATGATGTGAATTATGTTTTGGTTAAGGTAGAAATAGACTAGCACAATGGAAAATGTCTGGGTTAGGCATAAATACAGTTACTACAATGAATGGAAGACAATACAAAGTCCTCAGTTTTATTGAAGTCCACAGATGTGTGTGTCTTCTTGCATTTGATACATTGTGAGGACAATCATCCTAACACATCAGTTGTGGGGACTGACTGCTGCTCATTGGGCCCAAACCTGAGCCCCAGAAGAAGTGGTGTGTTTTTGGATTAGAGGTTAGGTTTTGGACTAATTTGTAAATTTAGTTTATATTTAGGTATAGGGTTGAGCATGAACTGGTAATGGTTATGTTTAGGGTAAAGGTCAGGGCTAGGCTACAGAAATAAATAAAAAAAATAATAGAACAAATTCCAAAGTCCTGGTGATAGAAAGGACTTTGGACCTTTAAGGTGTTTATGTGTACTTGCCTGGCTCTTTGGGACCATTTATGACATTTTACTAACCTTTTGAAGACTGATGGGCCTTAGGGGGAACAAAGCCCAGTCCTGATACAGTAGACCCCTTTGTTTACGGTTAGCAGTTAGCTTTAGAGTTGAGGTGTGAATTAGGTTTTGGTTAAGGTTAGAGTTAGGAAAAGACTAGTATTGTCAGGGTTAGGGAAAATGTCTGGAAAATGTCTGGTTTAGGCTTAACTACAGTAACTAAAACGAATGCAAGTCAATACAAAGCCCTAGTATGTATGTAATACAAACATGTGTATGTGTGAGTGTGTGTACCTTGCATTCATCAGCAGAGAGGTTGTGGTATAGTGGGCAGCCTGATATGGAGAAATGTCTCTCATGTCTTCCTGTTAGATGACCTGGGAGAAAAACAGGAAGGGTGAGAACAAGAGGAAGATGAGAGGATGTTTGCAGATGAAAGGCAGTAAATTTAAAGCGCTGTGACATTTGATAGGGGGGGGCAGCAGGGAATCTGTGTGGCGATTAGATCCTCTCACCGAGTGAGTTGCATCCTGGGGTCGGACACTTCATGTTAAAATTGTAGCTTTCATGGAATCGTCGTCGTTTGGGTCGGTGGGAGAGGTCGTGGGCGGCGGCCTCTTTGAGCGACAGCTCTTTCGCCAGTCTCTCGTCCTCCTCTTGTGAAACGACAATATTGTTGTTAGACACATGGTCATTGCTCGCACTGGAAACGTCAATATCTGACTCCGAGGATGGGGCGTTGCCTGTTGGGGTCCGCGGAGGCGTCTCGTCCTGATCTGCTCCTGGTTTTGCGTCTGCTGGGCGAGTTGAGAAAGATTAAAAATCCTAAACTTCAGTGTCAATTTATTTGAGATGAAAGCATATTTACAGCCCTTTACTCCCTCTGATTTATTTTAAGGGGGGAATCTCTGCAGGCCACATATGTCCACACATACAGATGCAATTAACAGCCTTCAGCAGTGGCAGCACTCAGATAAATCCAATAGTGAAGAAAGATGTTACTGCTGCTGAAGATCGGACAGCTGTGAGACTCTGGCTGCCAAATGAAAGCACATATTTCAACCTGTTTCCTTTACTGCTTTTTTTTCTTTTAGCCTTCAGTTGACACAGGGAAGGTTGTGGTTGCATGTATGACCAGCATGTTAGAGAAGTAACAGCAGCAACTCTGAATACGGCTGTGAAGAAAAATAGCACATAAACAGATTTTTCTGTTCTCTTTTTGTTTTTCTTTCTATTGCGACCAAAGTCCTTTTTCTTTAATTTGACATATAGAAGAATAGTATAGAAAAAGTAGAAATTTTCTTGACGCATCGTCCCCTAAAACACTAGTCAAGAAAATTGGGTTGTGAATAGAACTGGTCAATTTCCATCTCAATTAGCCTGGTCAATTTTGTCATTTTTTTCATCAACCAATGGGAAACATCTAATATGCGCTTTAAGAAAAAAAACATTGATGGTATCTCTAACAATAAAAACAATTGCTTTAGCAGTAGAACAGAAACAATATTCTGAATGCCATTAATTATTTTTCTTCTTGAACATTTGGAGTCAGTTTAAATCTGTATCATCAGGGGAAAATTTCTTTAAAATAAAATCAGGGATGAGATTCATCTCCATCTCCAGTCTGGTCACTAGTAAACAGATCCATCAGATTTTCAAATAGATATTTTATTTATGCAAAACATTTCCACAATGTAAAACCCCACCTGCTCTGCATCTGCAAGAGACACCGCTCAGTGACCGTAATTAAAGAGCGGACTCGGGAAATGTGACGCAACAGTTTCTAACAATAGATTTCACACTGAGGCAAAGCAGGAAGCTGGATGTCAACTTGATAAGTCAAACGAGGTTTGCTGGCTCTAGCTGCAGGTTCATATGTAAAAGACTGGGGTTCAAGATAAATGGTGACTACATAACAGGAAAGGCACAAAGAAAAATGATTATGATTTTTTATCATTCGTGTGGTCACTTTTAGGAAAGCGGGAGTTTTGACAATGTCGATGTGGAAAGAAAGAAGCAATGGTCTTGGGAAGACAATAACTGCTGCTGATCCATCTGTTATAATGCTAATATGTTGAGCTTCTTGGTAAAATCCAGAGCTCAACTTTACTGAAATACTTTGGAAGAAATATTAAGAGATACAAATAAATGACCTAATATATTGTGGGGTTTTTCCATTAGAGGTTATATTTGTCTAACGTTTAGCTTGATATGAATCAGGTCTTTATATTTTGTGCCGGTAAATAAGATGTCAAAAGTAAAAGGAGGATCTTTTTTAACACTTATATGGATGTGCCTTCACCTCATTGTGAGTAAAGTTTGAGAACAGCAGCAGTTTTCAGGAAGATTTGTCATTGGTTCCTTTGACAATCCCTCCAATTTCAATGCAACACTTATTATTCCCCTTTCTAACCAGGAACAGACTGACTTCATATGACTTATATCAACTTATATCACTGTCATCATAAGAAAGAAAGAAAAAAAATAAGAAACATACAGATCCTCTGCCTCTTGTTCTCCCTTCTTGCCTCTATAAGCCACTTCCTAAAATATCCCCTAACGCTGCTGCTTTGCTTCACACCTTCATCTCTTTTCTATGCCTCTAACTCAGATCTCATCTTTATTTTTTTATAAGGCAGAAAGGAAGAACTGCAGCTCACCATTGGCTTCTGTGTCTGAGCCGGACGACCTGCTCTGACGCAAATGGTATCTTTTGGCTTTGGGGTTTGCCGCCCCCTGCTGGCTACGTGTGATCCTGCGTCCAGAGGAGAAGACCGAGGCAGGCGCTGCAGCAGCAGCTGCAGCAGCTGCTGGGGCCGACTCCGCTGCAGAATCAGGACCCTCATCGTGAGCGGCAGCAGCCGGGGAGCCGATGCGTATCGAGTTGGAGTTATCTAGAAGGAAGAAGGAAATGCCACTTTTCTGAGATGAACTTTAAATCGCCAACATGATGTTTAATCAATTCAGATCTCAGAGGTGGACGCAGCTAAACAGAGGATGATCCTGGAAGGAAAGCTGTTCGAGAACGGTTCAGTCAAAGCCTTATGACAGCATAGTAGGACCATTATTGATGGGAAGAAAAGGAGTAAATTTTAACCAAAAGATTTTATAACAATTCAATAACAAAATTTTAGGTTAATCTCAGAAATGTTCTAAAAATGAAAAAAAAAAAACCTGTATCAATCAATCAATCAAATTTTATTTGTATAGCACATTTCAGCAGCAAGGCATTTCAAAGTGTTTCACATAATTAAAATAAAAATAAAAACAGAATAAACAGTGAGAATGTGTGTATGAATTTCAAAGCAAAAATTTTATAGAAAAAAACCCCTCAAATTTTGAGACAAATCTCAAATATTTTCTAGAATAACAGTGGAAATGTCTGAGTTTCAAATGTCAAAACTTTTCAACTTTGGAATATTTTCATAGTTTCTTTATTACATTAAATTGTTACAATGTTATTTTCTAAATTAACTTGCTGTGATCATCCAGATTCCGTTTCAACTAAAAAGTCCAGCTTCTAATAAAAGTTCTGTTATAATATCAACTTAAGAACAATTTTAAAATACACGTAATAAAGTGTAAATAGTAAATACTGACATTACTTTAAAAAAAAAGAAAGTCAAAAACTAATCTCTGAATCCCTTTGATAAGTAGAGGACTTTATTAATTCATAATAACATTTTCTCAGCTATATACTGATGTACAGATCCCATTAGCAGTTAGGCTAAGTACTGATGTACTGTTGTCTGTTTCTCAATAAATTATTGAAATTATTTTATTGTTCAGCTTTACTAACATCTGAAAATGGTAGAATTCTAACCAAAAAATAATTGTAGATTATTTACTGGCAAAATTGTGAAGGTTTTTTGACCTTTATTCAACCGTGTCTGTCTGTGGCCGACACTCGAACCGCAGAGAACTGCCTCTGTTGCCAAGTTGCACTGATGGCAATATATTTTTAAAATGGTCAATTTTTGTTATGACATTTTACATATCTTTAAGAAGAAAAACAAAAAGTCAAAATCTGAGGTTTCATAACATAATATTTTTATTTCTTTTAAAGACTTATACAGCATTTTAAAATTGGAAAATAAGTAGATAAAAATTGAGCCCTAAAATATTGCTAACAACCCTGAAAAATGGGCAAAGTTTTAAGAAAGAAAAACTTTCCCTTTTAACCACCAATTTGTAAAAAAACGAAGACTCATTTTATGGCCTTGTTTACTTATTTAACAGTGGTAGGAACAGTTTACCTTGTGAGCTCTGGCTGAGGCGCAGGGATGCGCGAGTCAGGCGCGTGTTGCTGCGGCGACGCGCCCTTACTGCAGCTTTGACGTGTTCGAGGTCGGCGGAAAAATCAGAGTCCTCTGTTCCATCCGAGCTGCTTCCTGCCGTTCTCTGAGAAACCAGAAACAGCCAACAAATTATCTCTTTGCTTTGTTTTTTAAATCAAAAACAGTATGTGTATATACTGTTTATATAATATATATAAAGAATTTTTTCCCCCTGACTGTTTCTTTTTACCAGTAATTTATTCAGCAGAGATCCCATGTTGGACGGGAAACATCACCACTTCTATTTATCACCGTCAGTTCATCATCTCCTATTGGAACTTTGTCAAGAAACCCTGGAAATAAGCCTTTGGTTGAGCAAAATCCAGGTTTTATTTCTGTGCCACAAAAGAAGGTGTGCCACCTGAATTATCACTGTTAAGCACCTTTTGCTTTCCAATTATTAATTAACTAAGAGTACAGTATGACAGATAAAATTTGTTTTAATGACAAAAAATATATTTTTATAATGAAAATTATTATAAAATAGATACATTACCAATTCTTTGTAAAACAGAAAAGTGTGGAGTGAGCACTCCTACTTTTCACAAAGATGAGTTCCAATTACAAATAAGTATTTTTTGGTTTGCTTTTTATACATATTTCTCTACTTCATATTTGAAAATGAATAAACAAACAACTAAAACATTGCTAAAAAATTGTAAAAAAAATAAATAAATAAAAAATAGACCATGAGTATGTATACAGTTCTATACATACTAAGGATTTGCTTAGTATGTATACAAATCCTTAGAGCCACAAGCATAAAACTTATTTAT
Organism: Micropoecilia bifurca; assembly: GCA_903067075.1. NCBI lineage: Eukaryota > Metazoa > Chordata > Actinopteri > Cyprinodontiformes > Poeciliidae > Micropoecilia > Micropoecilia bifurca. Next base: position 33,356 of record CAEGAF010154008.1, read on the forward strand.
AATTCTCTATAAATAGATCAATAAGTTAAAGTTTTTTGTCCCCCATGGTTACTTGTGAACCAAAATAGACTTACAGTAACTGCGATAGGCTTAGCTAGAACTGCCCCCCTCCATTAAAACTGCCCGGGGCCTCATTCAGGATTTGGCCGTCCCTGCTACTTTAAACATTCATGCATGCAGCGAATAATGTACGTCAGAGAAATTCAACTGCAGCAATTAAGAAAACACCTCATGGAACCATGGAGGTCATTAAATATGTAACTGTCGTCGATTACATATCAAAAGTCAATAAATTATACACTAGAACTGTAAACTGTAAGGATACACTGACATCAGCGGACGTAAAAGCAACAGTAAACATTCGCATTTGTAGTAGAAAAATAAAACTGGTTTCGTAATTTTGCCTTATCCTCCTAAAAATAAAATTCCAAGACGCGAAATCCTTGTTCAACCGTTTGATCCAGACGTAAATATGGGTAAATGATTTGGCAGCATGGCCGCATATTTGACAACTTCACAACAAGAGGGCCGTGCATCCTATTTGCATGTCACCAATTAAGTTAGAGGTGAGGCGGGACTTGCGCAAGTCCAACCAATTAACGCAACCGTAGTTCAAACTCCGTCCAATCGGAGCGTTGTTTTGGTGTCTAGCGTTCTATCCTGTGGAAACCAAAAAACAGCCCGTGCTCATCCGTTTGCTAGTGACCGTTACAAACCGTTAAACTCCGTTCTGTACATAAACACGGCAAGTTGGAGGAAGAGCCAACCTAAACTAGTAGTCAAAGAGTAATAAGACGTTTAAAAAACAACAATAATTTCTTGCAACTACGCTGTAAATGTGAGCTAGCTTAGCTTAATAGCTCTAGCACAAACATAACTCTTATCGGAGTGAGTAATTAAAACATGCGCAGTTTGTTATTAACACATTGAAGAAAAACGTTCAAGCTCCTCAGCGGCGTTCGTTTTCCAGCCTCAGTTTCATTTCCACGGCTAACATTAGCCATTACGTTATACTGCAATGCCACAGCCTCTAACGTCTTCTCTCACCTTTCTCCGTGGCATATCTTCAGCTGTGGAAGTATCTTATCCTTTACGTTGAGGGAAAGTATTCAAGCTTCCATGTAAGCTGCAAAAGAGAAACGCCACCAAAGCATAACATGGACCAACTCGGCTGGAAGAAGCGCACAAATTTCCCCGCACTTCCTCGAGTGCGGAGCAAGTTCGGTACGTTGACAAAATAGCTCCGCCAGATGATGCCACACCACTGAGCTTAAAAAGTCGTTTAGATGTTTTAATATTTTATAACAAAATATAAATGGATTAGAATGAAACTGTTTTTTTAAATAATTATTATGTAAGTCATGAAGTGTTAATACTTTTGTTTTGCATCTCGACCTCAACACAGGTGTCACTTTAAGATGCGTCTCCCCCGCAAGTTGCGCCTCTACACCATATTTTACGGCTTCGTTTTTTATCGCGAGGGTGCACCTAATGGACTCGTACGTTAGACTACCGGTCTCCTGAAATAAATAACTCAAGAAATTACCAAGGTCTTTTCAGCCCTTTTTAAATAACATCCTATTCCATTTTAAATAAATGTAACTGCTTTACATTGGTTTTATTAAATTGTCATCCTCTTTTTTTAAAGCAAACAAATAATTAAAATAAAATTATCATTACACGTGAACTTTTCCTAAATGTTCTTAAATGTACCATGGCTTGACCATAAAAATTTACATGTAAGATTACTTAAGCTTATATAAGATTACTTCATGCTACCGAACACATTTCACTTTTGGAACATGAACACCGGAAATAAGTTGGAGTGACTCCTCTCGCGGTGGATGTAGAGTATTAGGTCGGTGGTCTTGTTTTATAATCTCCAATTCTTGCTCTATAGTTATTCCCCAAACGGAGACGGCTTGGTTTCCCTTTTATACTGAGTCCTAACTATTATGGCTGATAGCACCAACCCGACGGTGTTCGAGATTTTTCAAAGCATGGATCAGGCACCAGCTGCAGCTACTAGCACTGCCACTGCTCAGGTGAGTTTTCTGGTCTAATTTACTGCGGCTAACGTAATAAACGCGCTGTAGTTGCGTTAAATAGCCTATATGTGGCTGCATAGACGTGTATATATACAGCAGTGGTTCAGGGCCAGTGCAGCCCTGTTTAATACATGTGAAGCTCATTAACCGTTAGCTGACTGTTATTCACAAGGCAAACATGTGACTTCTATCAGTGGACAGGAACAACTAAATGACAAAGCTACGAAATATCTATAACATACGCAATTGTAATTATTGTGTATTCTCTGAGCCTTAAAAATAGCCTAGAAATCAGGTTTAAAGAGAATATTTTAGCCAATTATGTTTTATGTGCAATGAAAAGCTACTATTGAATATTTCTGTTTGGTAAAAACATTTAGTTTGTAGAAACATGAACATGTTTTGCAAATACTGTATTATTTATTTGGCCCATATGAGCTGAGTAGCATAAATATTTTTGGATTTTTATTAATTTAAACTGTACTCAAGTATTTATATATTATGAAGTTATCGTAAATATTTTGGACTCAACATGGAGCTGCTGGCCTGGGAACATATTAATTATTATCATATTAATTCATTCTCAGTGATACACAGGACTACCTATTAGTTCGTCAGTAAAAGATTTTTTTCTGTAATGAATAGGGCACCAACTCTGCCTCCAGCCCAGGGCCCCAGGTTCTTCCAGATCCGGTCCTGGTTTCGTTCCATTCTGTCCTACAGAATGCTCTTATAACTGGAGAAAACTGAAGACTTTCTATAACTTCTATGACTTTAAACATCCTAAAAATGTAACCTGATACATTCAGAGGCTGCTTACTAAAACATGTTTCTCACTTTTATTGCGCAGTTTGTTCATTCTGAGGTTGTAATTTAGTTAATGTTGGGGTGTTTCTGGCTCCCTGTCATGTGGGAAGAACACAAAACTATGAAAAAAAAATGCACATCAAGGTTGAGTTCTGGACTTTGATGTCTGTCAATCATTGGCACATTCCATCCAGCCTGACCAGTCCCTGTCAAACAGAGGAGGCATCCTGGTCACCAATAAACTGAGAGCCTCAGTTTGAGTCATTCTTGCCCCCATTGGCCCACCAGAGCTTTTAAAGAATGTAGTGTGATGGAAATGTGTTGGTATCATTATCAAAGATGTGTAAAAAGCCATACAAAAATCAGAATAATGTCCAACTGACTTTTTTTTTTTTTAAATTCAACTTTTTGGAGAGACAAATTCCACAATATTAAATCATGCTCGTGTATGTTCCACTCGACCTGCTGATAGTGAAGAAACAACTTACAGTTGCATGGAAACTGCTCATTGCTAACTAGCCTTAGCATCAATGAGTGATTGACAGCAGTAAGACCCTGCCTCCCTGGCTCTGATTGGTTGTTTCTGACTGAACTTCTTAAAAAAAATCACAGATCACTTGTCTGATGTTATACGCTAATGCCATAGTGACAGTTTCTAACAAATATGTAAAACTAGCATATCATTCAAATTGTTTGAGGATTCATTTCTGTTCCGGTTCTCCATCAGGCCTGGTTGGACCATCACTCCCGTTCTCTGGGTTTCTTCATGGATGGGAAGTTCATCCTGCCAACAGACAGACGAAGCCTCTCCCTGACTGACTCCAAAGGTGAAAGCTGCGTCCGTGTCAGCTGACGCCGTTTGATCAGAAATATAATTTCATGTTTCATCCCGTTTCCCCAGGCGGTGTTGTGTGCAGCATGGTGTGCGCTGAGGACGCTGACGTTTCCCAGTGTGCTGCTTCTGCTGCCGCCGGCTGGAAGTCCTGGAGCAGCCTGAGCTGCTCCCAGAGAGCCAAGGCCCTGCTGAGGTTCGACTCGCACACGCTGAACCCACACCGCTCTGCGGGCTTTTTTTGAGCCGCTAACCTGGATGCTTCATGTCCGCTCCGAACAGGTTGGTGGGCGTCCTGGGGCTGCACGGTCAGTGTGTGTCGGAGCTGTGTGCGCTGTGTGAGGCGTCCTGCTCACCCACCGCCCTGGTCAGGCTGCTGCAGTACTACAGCGGCTGGGCTCAGCTCAGAGACACGCTCATACCCGGCTGGACGCCTGTTGGTGAGAAATCAGCGATTTATTTTTATTTTTGTTATTTTTGTTTTTATTTTTTTCAAGGTTTTTGAATTAATTTGATTGTTTTCTCTTCCAGGTGTGGTTGTGGTTGTCTCTTCTGATGACTGCTCACTCTATTCCCTCATGCTCTCAGTCCTGCCAGCTCTGGCCATGGGTAAAACACACACATCTGGGCCTCAGATGCAGTTTTTGTTCTGACATCTAAACCTTTAAAATAGTCACAAACATTCCACACATAGTTTGTTGTTTGTTTTATGAAAACAAACATCTCCGCCACATCGTTTAAAAAAAAAAAAATCATGCCAAACCCATAGGGGGCAGTGTAGCACAAAGCTAAGACCTATATCAGCCCGTCAGGTTCCTTCAAAACATCCGCAACTTCCTGTTAACAATTAAACATGGCACCAAAAACTTAATTTGTGTGGACAGATATATGCATATAGGTTGAGATCATTTTAATAGTGTATTAGAATATAACGTTAAATTAACAAGAAAATGTCCATTTTGAATCATCAACGTATGGACATAGTGGTGCATTATTTGTCGCAGACTGTAATGCGATTGACACAAAATCTCCGTTTTCACATGTAGACACGCAAATCTTAACTTTTGAAGGAGTTTTTCTACAAACAGTTTTTGTGTGGATGACAGGGAAAAAAATGCATAAAATGCATATGTTTTCCCAGATGTCCAGTTAAGTGTGGATGAAAACTAAGATGTTTTTAATGTGCCTTGAAAAGCTTCAATACCTCTTGATCCTGACCACAGGCTTTAAAATACTCTTAAAGTTTTAAATTAATGTTCTGTGACTGGAGGTGGTTGAGGCTATCAGTATCTAGATGCTAAAATATTATTGCTAGCTAGCTTTTTTTTTTTTGCACTTGCCATTTGTAATTTCAAGTTTATTGCCAGTTAGCTGGACAAAGGTTCCACATTTGTGTGGAGATGTAGGTCTTAATATCTATTCATAATGTTTTAAAAAGTCTTAAATTCTTGTATCTTGAAGATTAAGGCCTTGAAATGTCTCAAATTTGTTTTAAGAAGTGAGTCGGCCTTTAACATGGGTTTCTGTTTCCAGTTTTTACGCTTAAGCATAAAAAACATGTATGTTGATCTTTCCCATATAATTCTAATGAAACATTGAAATTTGCGTTTAGAACATTTTTACACAATGTAAGATACATAAAGCGGTGTGAACACTTTTAGCAGGTTTTGTATCAGCTCTCCCTGTTTGTTCCAGGAAACTCTGTGATTGTCGTTCCCGGTCGGAGCGCTGCCCCTCCAGCGCTCCTCTTAGCGCAGCTCTTTACCGGAGCAGGGCTTCCTGCCGGGACACTTGACATCCTAACAGGAAGTGATGTCACGTTGGGCGCCAAAGTGTCCCGGAATCCTGACGTGAGATTGATCGCTTACTGTGGCAACAAGCAGGTGCGTTACATGTCTGACGGTAGAATTAGCATCCGTTTGTTGAATTATTTTTACATCTGACCTTTCACCCCGCTCCCTCTCAGGACGGGCTGGCTCTGTGCAAGGCCTCAGCAGGGATGGGCGTCCCCGTGTCCGTCTCCTTGTGCGTTGGTGCTACCTGCCCCTTTATCATCTTTGAGTCAGCTGATATCGACAGCGCCGTGGATGAAGTCATACAGATTGCTTTCAAGAAGAAGAAGGAGGTGGGAGAAGAAGCAGCTGCAGCTTGTCTCTTGTTTTCTGTTAATCTACCAAAGTGTTGAGTTGTAAACTTTTCTCTGTGCCTTCAGGTCCACTGGGTGCTGTGTGTTCAGGAGAGTGTGTCGGACAGCGTTGTGGCCCGGCTAAAGCTGCGCCTGGCGGACATAAAGAGTGTAGCTCTGAGCAGCGACGCAGACAGGGTCCTGGTGGATGCTGCAGTACAGGAGGCTCTGCAGCAGGGGGCGACGGTTAGTTTCAAACCCTCAGGAAGCTACGAATGCTTAAAAATGTAATGCTGGATTCCAGATGTAGTCGAAGCTATGACAAAGGCAACTGAAAAGCGAAAACACATCCCCCACTGGGAAAATGGGATCAGCTCCAACTACCACCAGTTACAACTTATAACACTGACTTCACGTTTCAAAATGGCCGCTCCTCGCATCAGTGGTAGTAAGATGTGGTGGAAGTACGTTTGTTTTACAAGACACACATATAAAGGTGCTTCTTATTTTAATTTTGCATTCAAGCAACTGAACATATAATCCAAACAAATTAAAATGGAAAGTAAAGCTTAAAACGATGCTTGCAAACAGTGTTTATGGGCGTCACCATGTTGAAATTGTGATTTCTTAACCAGAGCACCTTCACCCGGAGTCAAACCCAACTCTGAGTTCCCGTTTCCCAGGTGACTGGAACGCATCAAAAAATGTTAGTTTTTTTTAAAGCGACTATCAACAATGTGACTTGTTACTTTTTTCTTTGTTACTGGAGACTTTTATAGTAACAACTTGTGAAAGCACCAGATGGTTTTCTAGTCAAACTCTGTGATGTAAACATCAACCAAGCTTTACGGCTTGTAACCAACAGGGAGATGATTTTCTGGGTGTCTTTAATCTGGATATTTTATTTTGGTCTTTAACGCTTTATAAACAAAGTTATTAGAAATAAGGACCCTTATTCAGATTCCACTGCAGTAGCCACCATTTAGCCAGAAGGGGGCAGCGAAAGATGGTTTTGGCAAAAATATTGCAGAACTGAACAAATTTACACTAAAGTGTCAACATTTGCACAGAAACAAAGATAGCAAGAAGAAGAGCGTACTTAGACACCATCTGCAAAAAATGTTGATTTGAGGATTAGTTACACTTTAAGATCTCATTGAAAAATAGTTTCTAGACTTGTCACAAGTTGTTTTTAGTTAGTTTTGTTCTTTAGTTGCACTTTAAGGGTTTTGGAACTTTTGTCTTGAAATTTCAAAGCTATACAAAAATGTGACGGAACAAACTGGCAGACACTTAAACAGCCTTCCAAAAGTATTCATATTTAAAATAAGATTTCAGGTTAAAACTGCCTGGTTTTTTTTTTTTTTTTTTTTTACAATCAAGTTTGTACTTGCACCCAGTGCCTCAGAGTCAGCGTTTCTATAGAACTACCTTTAGCTGCTAACAACTCAAGCGTTCAGCCACTTTGTGGAACAGGTTGAGTTCAGCCAGACTGGATCAAGAGCTTCTTTGAACAGCCGTTTTCAATACTGCTGCAGTTGGATTTGGCTCTAAAAAGGGGCTAAACATGAGTTCTGTATGTTAGCTGATGGAATCAGGACGGAGTTGAAAGGTTTTCCCGTTTTGTGTCCCCGTCCTCAGCTGGTCCAGCCCTGCGGTGCCGGCCCCGGGGCCCGGTACCCGCCCACGGTACTCTGTGGGGCGGCGCCCTCCTCTCCGTATGTGGTCACCCCCCCTCCTGGGCCTCTGCTGCCTCTGCTGACGTTCAGGAGCAACACAGAAGCTGTGCTGCTGGGTAAACAAACAACACTTTAAAAAAGCATTTTAAAATTCAGGGAATAGCATCTGTTGCTGAAACATAATAGCTTTCTACTGGAATGCCACTGTTGTTCATTGAATCAATCACATATTTAAATAGAATTTGACCCCTGGGTGTTTGGCGCTGACATTGTTTCCACACAGGGAACCACAGCCCTCATGGCCATGCAGCGTCCATCTGGACTGAAGACCTCACCCTGGCTCTGGAGACCGCTAAGAGGTTCACATTATTAAACATGTTTTTGTTTTGCTACCAAAACGCATCATCATATCACTCTTATAGGGTCAGTATTATGTAATAATGACTTTATTGAACTTTGCATTACTTTGTAATGTCATCCCTTCATCAAAAACATACTTGGTGTGTTGGCTTGATTCTTTCATGCATGTTTGAGAAATCCTTTAATCTCCATGGCAACCATTCAGCTGCGCAAAACACCTGGGTGGACCTAGCTCTGCTCCTCCTCAAAGCTTTTGTTTCCAAGCTTTTGCCTGACAGAGCAGCTGTCCTCGGCTCCTTCAGACTAGCCAGCAGCACTTAGCAAACACCAGGTGGGACTGAGCATCAGCTAAGCTCATTACATGAGCTACTTCTCAGTGCAATGTTAATTAAATAAAATGTTAGAATTAATAGAGGAGCCATGTTGTGACGACTTGCTGAAGGCAGAGTTTCAGAAAGAGCAGGAGTTTTAAAAGAGACAGAGGCCCAATTTCAAGGAGTTAAATTATGAAGTAAAATTTATTTTATGTTATATAACACATATTTATAGGAGCTGAATGTAATTTAGTTACTGTATTATGCTATAAAATGGCATTATGTGCCTGGAAAACTCAAAGCACTGCCCCTTTAATATCTGTAAATATTTTTAGAACTGTTAAGTTAGTCCCTCCAATTTGTAGCACTTTCTCAATTGTAGAAATTAACCCAAAATGATCAGACCCCAGAATTTTTTCACGCTACTGTATAATTGTTACCTTATTGCAAATTTAATTGGAAAAATTGTAAAAAAAAAAAAAAACAAACAACAAAATTTAAGTGATGCCAAATCTCACATGCATGTGACAGTACTTCTTACTTCTACTAAGCTGCTGCCTCAGCCTTACTTCTTGTTCATGACTGATATATTGAGTAATATGTAGTCATGTTTACTGTCATGTATAAGTGCAAATATTCCAAAATTCCTTGTTAATATTTGTATCGTAGAAGCCCAAATATGGTGAAACTCTTGTTGATTTTCTTTATCCTCTTCCTGTGACGGTTTCCCTCCAGTCTGTCTGTGGGCTCGGTGTGGGTGAACTCCAGCTCCGTCTCCGATCCGTGTTTTCCCGTTTCCGGTCACAAAGACAGTGGAACCGGCACCAACGGAGGACAGGAGGTGAGTCTGGATCTTTTTTCACCATGGCAACAGTTTGACTGTTCATCCCTGTGAAGCCACACAGCTGACTGCAGTAAAACACAACAACCAATATTTTCATTTCGAACCCACTTTCGCTGCTAACTGATGGAATAAAAAGACATATGAGCTCAAAAATAAATGTTTATAGTTTTAAATCTGTTATCCAGGTTATTTAACCATCAGATTGGTACAAAATGCTAATCTATCCATTCAGTGTTCCAGGGTTAAAGGAAGCAGATCTACAGGATATTTCCCCCCTTAACCTTTTTTACATGTTGTTACATTACAACCATAAACATCAACATGTTGTTTGGACAATACAACACAAACAATAATGGAACTGCAAAGTGAAAAACTATTCGGTTCCCTTGAATCATTCATTCTTTGTAGAATCCTCTCTGAGCTCAAGCTCAGTCAAACGGCACAGAGAGCATCTGTGAAGATGAATTTTAAAGTTTTGCCACAGATTGTTCATTTGCTTTAGCAACTTTTCAGACTAAAAAAGTCTGGTATGAACTGGGATTGGAATAAGCAGGCCAAGCTATTTAAAGATCTTGATTGTTGCAGTCCTACTAATAACGATTCTGATCTCTCCTGCAGGGTCTGTACCAGTTCCTGCGTCCTTCCTTTTCTTCACCTCTTCCTCGCCCGTCTCCTGTTTCTTTGGAATACTCAAAGTTTGGAACAGAAGCTGCCCAGGTTGTCATTCCCGATAGCCCAGACGGTGCCAGGCAGGTTTTTTATTCTCCCCAGATTAAACAAAACACTATAGAGTAGCTAGCACAGAGGTAAATGTTTATCTCTCTCTCTCTGTGACAGCATCCCTCAGTCCTACCTTCAGTTTGTCGGCGGTAAAGCATGTAAATCGGTGTCAGGCTGCAGTGTGGCTGTTCAGGCACCAGGGGGCGACAGCGTGCTGGCCTTTTGTCCCGATGGAGGCCGCAAAGACGTCCGGAACGCTGTGGAGGCTGCGGTCAAAGTTCAACCTGGGTGAGAGCGTTGAGCACATATTCACAAATAAAAACAAACAGCACAATGAAAAGAAACATGTTCTAACTAAGGAAGAGACAGGTTTTTATTCAGCTGGTTACAAGAAAGAAGGAAAGGAAGAGAAAGAAACAAAAAACGAGAAAAAGAGGAATGCAAGAAAAAACTAAGGAAGAAAGGGAAAAAGCAAAAGGCAAAAACAGAAGAAACAGAAAGAAAACAAGAGAGAAAACAGCACAAAGAAACAAAGAAAAATACACAAACAATTTAAATAAAAGAAGACGAACCTGAAACATTTAACAAAACTGACATCTCCCTTTAACTTAGAAATATTTTCGTAAACCTACGTCTAAGGTTGCACCAGACCACATCTGTTTATGCTGGTATTAAAGATGGGAAGGAAAAAACCTTCAGAAACTAGATTTTGTCCCTTTACAAGTTGAGTAAAAATGCAGCCAACTGGAAGAAAGTAAAAAATAAACATTAAACATTTTCTATCATTTGTATCACATGTGCTGACCAAGGCCGAAACATGTCCAAACATACAGTAACTAGCTATCCTTAAGTGTTACTGTATGTATCAAGTTCAGACTCAGAAGAAAACACTTATTATTGTCTCCCTGTGCTCCTCTTGTTATTCCTCCCTAGTTCAATGTGATAGAGATAAGACTGTTCTGAACAAAGTCCAGAGATTAATCATCAACAGAGTGATGAAACACACTGTCTCCGATCCCCAACAGCTGCTGGCAAAACTCTGTAAATGTTTAGCGTTGGTGATCACACACCGAAATATGACAGTGGGCTCGGTGCGACACAAATATAACATATTTGTGTCGCTATGTGGACGTACATAAATAACTGATTCAATTCTTTGTTTAAATAAGAAAATAAACATTTTATTTCCCTAAAAAGAACATTGTTCATTTAGTGAACAATCAATCATTTCAGCAAAAGATGCATTTGCATGTAAAGTAGAATATTTCTAAATGTGATGAGCTCAGCCCCATCTGCTTGACTTAACATGGTTGCAGTGTAGGACTGACCTGTTGATTTATTTTTGTATTATTAACTGGACAGAAAAAAATGCTTAATTGGAGATTTATTTTTCATAATTTGAACCAGGTGAAGCTAAAACTGCTGGGTAAAACATATTCATTTCCACAGGCCCATTTGTTAGCGTCAAAGTCCAGTAAGAATTATTCAAACACTCCTTCCCTCCTTCAGCTGGATGAAGAAGAGTCCGTCTGCACGCGCTCAGTCGCTCTACTCTCTGGCTAAAGGTTTGGAGTCCAGGAGGAAAGAGGTTTCTGTGTCGGTCGGCGCCCAGCTGGGGGTTCCAGCCGAGGAAGCTGACAGAGAGGTGGAGCTCAGCGTTGGCCGGCTCAACGTCTGGGCGGCGTATTGTGACAAAGTCCAAGGTGGCTCTCCGGTGAGGCCCTTAGCATTTCTGCAGCGCCACGCTTCACTGTGGTCAGCGTTGACCGTCTCCTCCTCTTCCTCAGCCCATGACCCAGTCTGGCGCCGCGCTCTCCTTCCCTGAACCACTGGGGGTCGTCGGGATCGTCTTACCCGACGACGCGCCCCTCCTCTCCCTGGTAACCGTTCTCGGGGCAGCCATCGCAACAGGCAACGCGGTCGTCATGGTGCCCAGTCAGAAGTTTCCACTCCCCGCATTGGCTTTTGTTCAGGTAAAAGAGCAATCCAGCCCTGATGCAACAGATACAGAGACTCGAAAAAATATTTATGAAGTTCATATTAGGGATGAACAATATATCAGCATTAACAACAGTATTGACCACTGTTAGTACTTTTTTAAACATATCAGTATGAATCCAATAAAAGAAACTGTGCCAATAACAACTAGTTAACATCTTATTGCTGTTTGTGTTTCTTGGGATGTGGTTGGCCATTGGGCGCACCGATAAATTGGCCGGTCAATCAATCGGCTCCAATTTCCTTGAATTTGGAAAATCGGCGATCGACGATGTTTACATGTGAAACCGATCATATTCACTAACCTTATCTATCTGGACAAAAGTCTGACAATTAGCTACCAGCTGATTACAAATTTGTGCAAAACTTGGTCAATATATTTAAAAAATAAAATATTACACAATTGCTGTGTTTCCATTAAATATGAAATGCAGTTAAAATCACAAGTGAATAAGTTTGTTTTTGTAACAGGTTTTTAAGAAACATGCTACAGAATCATCCTCCAAATGACTCCCGTCATCTTTTTCTTTGTGGTTTTCGCCAATGGCAACATCTGCTTGTTGACTAATGTGACTCATTTGACGTGAAAAAAAGTGTTTCCATTTTTGCATTTTTGCTAAATAAACCAATTTACGGCCGATTAAGCACCTCATCTTAGCTGCAAAATGTTTTATCAAAAATCAAAATTACCATCTTTCCATCAAGCAAATTTACTTTCAGAATGTCAAATAGTGGAGTTAAATGACCAATGGAAACGCAGTTATTGTTCCCTCTTTATCTGCCATAGACAAACCTGTCAACCAGGCCACCTCTGCATGGGCCTGGCTAACAGCAGTCACCTCGCTGTGGCCAACTTAGCAACTTTGTCGCTATATTTAGCAACTTTTCAAATATATATATATATATTAAAAAAAAGTTGGTATTAGCCTAAGTCGGAATCGGTTCACCTCTAGTCTGTCGTTTGTTGAAAAGGTTTAGATATATCAGTTATCAGCTGACAATAATATCGATTTTCTGAATCAGCCAAACTTTTTCCGTTTATATCCTTCAGAATCTCATTTTAAGACATTTTCCTGATCTCACCTGCATTCAGATTTGTATCTTTTGTGCATGTTTTGGTCCTCATCAGGTTCTCCAGTCCTCTGACCTGCCTGCAGGTCTGGTGAACATCATCACGGGAAATCGAGACCAGCTCACGGTGGCGCTGGCTAATCACAGCGTCATCAAGGCCATGTGGTACTGGGGCAGCGCCCAGGTGAGGACGACACGCTACCATTAAATATAATAGACAGTATATATATAACATGTATAATCTGATCAGCTCTCTCTCCTGTGTGTTATTTCAGGGCTGTCAGTACCTGCACCATACCTGCACCAGCCCACTGAAAACCCTCAGGCTGTCCTGGCAACAGGGTGGGGAGGGGCGCGGCGCGGCCCCGGACTGGGCTCAGCCTCACCCGTCCCTGCTGGAAGACCTGTGGAGAAACGCGGTCCAGTGGAAAAGCGTATGGATTCCGACCGCGTGAGACGCTGACCCCGTCCAGCAGCAGAGAGAACAGAGGATGTTTGGTTATTAGTTCTGGCAGGAAGAGAAATCAGGTTCATTATTAACAAAAATACTCAAGATGATTTACTCACTTTTTACATTCTGTCTGAATATATCAAATATATGAGGACCATTTTTTATTATTATAATTCACAATTTTTTTTCCACTGGCAGTATTTCTTCATACTGTCGAAGTAAAAAGTGCAATTCAAACTGAACAGTGCTGACATGATGTTATATTTTGTGTTGAAATCATTTCATTTTCTCTGGTTAGTGTTACACACATATTGGATAATGCTATTAAAATGTTCTGACAGATGTCAGTAAAGTGTCGGCCTTAAAGTGAGACATTGTGCTCGATTTGGCCAAACCGCTGCAGGGTTAGTGGGCGGGGCTTCTGTGTCCATGGTTTCAGCTCATTCACTCTCATTTGGTGATTTGAAACGTCTGGACTTAAACATAATACAGTTATTGTGACCAGTCTTTGTTGAAATGTCACTGTTTTAATGAATACTGTACCTTCCAGAAGTCTTCATACCCTCTGAATTTTTTTTACCTTTTTAACCTTGGTTTGCACCAATAGATCCTTAATTTTGGATGATCGGCAGTCGGCTGATTTCTTACATGTGAAACCAATATTTTCTACCTCTGCAAAGATCGTTGTCACTATGTTTGGAGACATTTCAAATAGGGATAGATGATACATCGCCACTAACATCAGTATCAGCCAATATTAGTAATTTCTTTTAGCATGTCAGTATTGGTCCAAATAATAAAACTAAAACTAGTTTGTACACTTGGATTAGGTGACCTCTGAAGGGATTTTATTGTTCTTGATTTTATTCAGGGGTGCCAGAGTGAAGGACCTAAATACCAACTTTGCCAGAGATTTGTTATTTTACGACATTGTATCTTTCTCTTTTCACTTCAAAATGACGCACTACTATCATGTTGGCCTGTCACGTAAAATCCCAATGAAATAAACCAAAGTTTGTGGTTTATAACGTGACAAAATGTATAAAAGATTAAAGAAGTATCAATACCTTAAAAAGGTCCTAGATATGTAGTTTTGATCAGTCTCTAACAGTCTCTACCTAACTGCCTTAGTGTTACACACCAGAGGTCTATTCAGGTCCACCAGACTGAAGCGTCATCATCATGGGCTTCAGAATGGCTTGTAGTGTTAACTGCTTAAAGTGACTGAGCTTAGTTTTCCCAGAAGGCTCTGTGTTAACAACGGTTACATCTTTGTGGAATCGTGCCTGTATCTGTGGCCAAGTATAAACACGACTGTCAGTGACTTAGCAAAAAAAATAGCTAGCTCAGTTAAAAATAACTGTACTTTTTGCTTGTATGTCTTTATTACTGTACCATAAAACTGTAACAGAGGCCATGGGTTCACTATGCAGTGTAAACATTCTCTTCATGATGTGAACATCTATGTCGAAATTGTGACATTAAATGTATTTTGAAATTTTTGTTACCTCAGACTCACCAGGTGAGTTTCTGTCCTAAGCCATAAATTAAAGAAATACACAAAGTATGCAATTTGTTGTGTAACTTGGTGCCTTAATGAATGAATGATCTTAAATGCATTTCTGTATGGTTACCAGATTTCACTTGTAGATTTGTTGCTTTTCAGTTTACAAATTTAGAATTTATTTTATTGCTAGTTAATATTTACCCAGAACTCCTTGTATTCTTGCTAATACACTAGCCTAATCATTTCTTTCCACTCTTATCTCTTTTCGCTGCTCCATCTGGGCTTCTTCCCAATGAAGTGAATTTCTCCAGTACTATTTCTAACTGGATCAATCAGCAAACAGAAAGAGAAGTTGTGAATGATTACATCGATTTTTTTTGTGCTTTCTAAAACGTTTCACCAATGGCAGCAGAGGAAATGAACAGTCGTTCAATGCATGTTGGTCACACTTTCAAATGTTGAATTAACGTTAACAACCACCTCGTTGGGATTAGTTCTTTTCTCTTCGTAGTGAAGGATGGTTATTCAAAGCGCAGGCAATTTTCGGTAAACTTCATAGTGTCAAACTAGCACAATACCTACATCATGGCCAAATATTAGCAGTCGAGTAAATTAAAAAATTTCACCGGAGTCCATGCCTTCAGCAAGAAATCATTTCTAAATAGCCAAGATGGATTTTAGCATCATGTTGACGGACCTGGTGCTAATATCTTACGTTGTAGTCACAAGATGTTATAGAGAAGCTTTATGTGTTATAACATCCACATAAAATCTGTTACTAGATTGGCTTTCGATCTTGAAAACATTTCCTGAATAAAGAATATTTTGGACAGGACATAACCTCTCTGATTCTGATTTTAACTGGTCAGTTTCCTGACACATCTGACTTTTTAAACACAAGCCATCAATATTCATAATGGCTGCTGTGTAGACTTCTGGAGGGCAATATTAGCTTAAAGTTAGCTTAATGTTAGCCTGCTTTATCTATTAACTTGTTTGGATGTGTTTAGAATCATTGGCTCATCACTTGTGATGTTAAAAATCTCTTGTTTCCACCATGTTCTTTATGTGTTCTTCGTACATGGTCTCCTTCAAACATACTGTTGTCATCTTAAACTTATTTGACCATAAGACCTACTATGGTCTATTTATGCTGGTATTTTTGTTTCAGAAAACCACTCAGTCTGTGGCAGCACGTAGTAAAACTCACTTCACTGTGGACGGAGATGCAGGTGGCACATAATAGGCGACATGACTAAAAAGGATTTGCTCCCAGCATCTCATTTTCAGAAACCAGTTTTGCTTCCCTTTTATTTGTCTCCCAAACTGGTTCCAGCCAGCAGCCTGCTGACGTAAACTCTGTGGTCACAAGGCCTGTCTCCTCCCGCCTCTGTCTAACCCGGAGAGGAACAAAGTACCAGGAAGTGCAACCGAGGAATGCAGAGTCACAACAGTGACACAGCACTTTTTTAGCGCTGACTCACATCCTGCTTCTGAAAAAAAGCTGACTAATAGTGTCATGACAGAAAAAAAGATGGAAAGGCATTGACAGAAATGCAGAGTCACTGTCTGAGTTTAGCTAAAAGTTTTATAGGTTTTAAACTGTGGATCAGATACGATCCTGGACTTCAACTGTGTTGCAAATCAACTTTCTTTCTTTGAGGTTTTACGGTTCTTCATTAATTTCATATCTATTTCTGCTTCATTTCTCTATTTCTCTGTTTATTTAAAGGGACAATTCCCATTAATAAACATAAACTCTTTAAACTCTTCTGTCCGTTGTGTAAATAAAGCTGATTCAGTCCTACATGCTCATTTCAATTTGCAGCCTCTGGCAGATGAATGGTATGAAACACATTCTGTAAAGACTTAAGATTCCTGTGTTAAGGTTTACCTTCCAGAACATTTAGACCACAGTTGCTTTTTATTTCTAAATAAAGACGTCAACATGTTCAGGAACAGGCTTTTAACCTATTCAACATTGTTCAGTGCCAAGAATGCAGTTGGTTGCTTCCTCTAATCTCGTGGGGACTTGTTCCACTTTGTCTCACATATTTCCAATTTCATAAGTAGTTCCATTGATCAAAGCAAAGATTACAAAATGTGCCAGGAAACATAAACCAAATTGAAAAGACATTACATTTTGTTACCATGCCTCGTCAAATTTAGTGTATCTAATTAAAAATGTGGTATAAGCGCTTAATGTCAAGAAAAGAGCTAATTTCTAGGACTCTTTGCAGTTTTTTATGACACTTTATTTTACAAAGGTATCATGTCCTACAGGAGTTGTAACCAAATACTTTCAGTCTTGTTTTCTTTCGCTGACTCACAGTTCTCCATGCAGGCCTGAAACTAAAGAGTTAAAGGTGAAGAGGCAACTTGGAGACCAGATATTTGTCACCTGAAACATAAGGGTTGATAAAAGTTTGATGAGGTAGTACAGCTAAAGTTGTCAAACGTAAATAATTCAACTGAAATGGCTACAGCGTTTTTCTAAGAAGGATGGAACACTTTGTGTAATTGCCCTTTAACTTGAGCGACAGGTTCTGCAAAGTTGTCGTTTACTGTACATTCATATTGTCATAGACAACTTTTCAATGTGTGATCTTGAAACTCATTAATTTGTGCTTTAATCAAAGATAAATAAATGTTATTCAATGTAAATCTAATCTATCTGTGTACATTACCTTGAACAGGGAATTTGTTTTTATGTAGTAACTAGTTTGTTACTTTTTACCACAAACTTCAGTGTATTCCATTGATATTTTATGTGATAAACCAACACAAAGTGATGCATAATTAAGAGGTGGGAGGAAAATGGCGCATTGTTTTTATTCCTTTCTTCTTATGAATTTTTTATTAAAATAAAGTCCAAATGTTACCCTTTGTCTGCTGTTAAAGACACTAAACTACTAAATCAAACACTTTCATTGTTCACATAAATTATTAGGATTCTGACTGATAGGAGTTATTTGTTTTATTATTTTACTGTATATTTTAATCTGTTTTTATGTGAAACTGTGTACTCTAACATTCAGGGTGAAGAAAGGCACCTACAAAATTAAAAGTATTATTATTATTATTCAGTTATTTACAACCCAAATACCCAAGTAGGCTCTTCCATGACTGAAGTTTGAGTTACATGATTATGGGTGAACCTGCTCTGCAACGTGAGCCGTCGATGAATCACAGAGGAACTATATGTTACACAACACCAACAAAGAGAACAGAACAGAGCGATACAATGAAAAGAAAGTATGCATGTAGAAAAAAAATAATACAGGTTTGCACACTGATTTTGTTGGCATTCATTTCTTATCTCTTTGCTTACGAGTACAAGTGTGTCAGTTGATAGGGCGTTAAAACGTTAATGAAGCTGCTTTGTGAAGTAGGGCTGTGGTTCTACTGTCTGAACAGATCCTGAACAAAGCAGCTGATCCTCGAAGACAAGCTCTTACATGAATGAGGCAACAGATGGAAAGAGCAGCAAGAACAAGTGGAAAATTACTGGCCTGTTGTGATGCGTCATTCTCTTTTACTTCGTTAGGGTTACATGTACTAACGTACAAAACAACAAATTACTAAAACAAATAGATAAACTGTTGCCACATGTTTCAAACTATATCTAATTATTCCTTGGTTTAATGTTTTCTACAATGACATGATGTCTGAGGCCTTTTTATGCTTTGTAACGTCTCGCAACATGGCTCTGCTATTGAGTAAAGCCCTGAAAGTCACGCTGGTTGTATCCCAATGCCACGTCAGCAGTTTTAAAAGTCATGTGGTGTTTAAGGAAGTAAAAGTTCAGTTTATTGGCTTTGTGCAGTCACAAACTTAGCTACTGTGTTTCAGTAAAGGTCAAATTAAAGATGACCTCAAATGTCTGTAGCCCTTTTAAATGCTAGTTTTTGTGATCCAAAAACATGAAACGATGACAAATTATTTCACAAAAAAGTAGAAAGCAATGACATGGTAAGTTACCATGGCAATGCGCCTATACACGGCTCTACATTATGATGTCACCAGATGACTATGAGCATTGAGTAGATGCTTAGAAGACCTAAAGAGGAACGATGAAGACTCAGCCCACAGTTTTAGTTAATTACAGTTAAAAACTGCTGATCTGAGCCAAAATTGAGGTTCAAAGTGATGGACTCAGACCTGAACTTTCAGAGACACATAAAAACAGTTACAAGGTCAGCCTTCTATCACCTGGAAATAATTCTAGGATTAAAGAACTAATGTTCCAACAAGTTCTTGAGAAACTCTTGCATTCATCTTTATTCAAATTGATTATTGCAGAAAAACTTGCCTAAAAAGTTAATCAGACAGCTGCTGCTGACATTCCCACGGAAACCAGGAAGATAGAGAATGCCCCCCCCACCTCCCCAGTTCTAAAGTCATCCCACTTTAAAATACATTTGTTAGATTATAAATCTAGACCACTCAGATGTTCTGCTTCTACTCTGCTCTCCATCCCCAGAGCCCAACAAGCAGCATCCAGGTTTTATTCTCCATTCTGCTGGAATAACTTCTAGAAAATTATACAAATAAAACAGCCTAGATATATTAAATCAAGTATAAAAACTCATTTGTTCAGTTTGGACTTTGATTAATATTAAATGGAACATTATTAATTCTAGTCTGTATTTCAAACTTTTTTTGTACACTTATTGTCTTGTTGCTGGATTGTGCTATACTTAAAACCTGCCTTGGCTTCCCTTGTGAGTTAGTGGTTCAGTGCAACCAGCTCCAAGACAACCCTTCATTTGTGGCTGCAAGGCCACACCTTTGTGTTTCATAAGACAGCTCAGAGAACACAGCAACATATTTTAAGAATGATCATTAATTTGCTTAGATTTAGGCCAAATGTGTCAATTTTAGTGTAAGCAAAATATCAGTACACACGTAGTTCACGTTAACAATTTGGATAAATTGCTTATTTAGCTATTTTTTTTCACGTAATCCTGAGAAAGCACGTCGTCATCGCAGGTGGCACCATGTTAAACAGAAACACCTCGGTTCACCATTTCCACGAATCAATAAGGGGGGAGGGGACGAAATTTGATCGCTCACCGTGTTGTGTTACATCCTGCTGTGTCTCCAAAGGGGAAACCTGATCCTTCTTATCTCACCCTTGATTGCTGATTGGCGGAAACCTGCAGAGTGACGTTGACGTCTGTCACGAGGTCTGTCCAAACTGTATAAATAGAGAGGAGCGCAGAGTCTCGCCACAGAACGGGGAACAAAGTCTTAGGAGTTCTTGCTTCAACAGTGTTTGAACGGAACTTCGTTTTTGTCTTCCGAGCTTCGCTTGAACCTAAATTCCAGCGCTATTTCGATCCTGTTTCTACTTGAACACTACTAAAAAAGTCGACGTAAAGCTTTATTTTTCTACGTTTTTTGTTAAAAAAACCACAAAGAAACGCCAGCCAAGATGGAATCCCAGGTGCGTCAGAACTACCACCGCGACTGCGAGGCCGCCATTAACAGGATGGTCAACATGGAGATGTTTGCCTCCTACACCTACACCTCTATGGTAAGAAATATGAATATTTGGCAAATAGTATTTGCACTACCTCTGCTTCGTTAGTCTGCCATTAACTAGTCGACCGCACCTCGTTAAAATAAAATGCTGCGTCATGGTGAGGCGTTGTTTTTGCTAAACTCCGCCATTACTCACGCGGCTGTTTTTCGCCAGATAATGATGATTATTACCTCTTGGTTGGTCAACAGGCTCATTACTTCTGCCGTGACGACGTGGCCCTGCCAGGCTTCTCCCACTTCTTCAAGGAGAACAGTGAGGAGGAGAGGGAGCACGCCGACAAGCTGCTGTCCTTCCAGAACAAAAGAGGAGGCCGCATCTTCCTCCAGGATATCAAGGTAAGCACAGCTAATGCTAACAGAAGAGATGTAGCAACCATTTTGATAAAATTGCAGCTTGAATCAAATTTATTGCTGCAAAGAAATGTAACGGTTTCCATTTTTACAGAAACCAGAGAAGGATGAGTGGGGCAGTGGGCTGGAAGCCATGCAGTGTGCTCTGAAGCTGGAGAAAAACGTCAACCAGGCTCTGCTGGATCTGCACAAACTGGCCTCTGATCATGTTGATCCCCATGTAAGTT